>APFE030618987.1:5488-42939 GCA_000404065.3 Pinus taeda
CTGGTTGAACCTTTGCAAGACCAGCCTCGCAAATCCCGACGGCCTCCCATGGCGGACGACGAGAAGAAAGACGAGGGGGCAGGAGATCCCATCAAAATCTTGCTCGAAGAAGCGCTCGAGCGACAACGGAACGCGATGATGGACAGCTTTGCGCAGATCCTTCAGCGGCTACCCAAAAGCGGCGCATCGGCTTCCAGCAGCTTCTCTGGAAACGCCACACCCTTTAAGGTACAAGTTAATTTTGAAATCCCCATATTCGAGGGTCAGATAGACGCAGATGCCGTAGATAAATGGTTAAATCTGCTAGAGGGTTATTTTTCTGTTCATGAATTTTCGAGTCGGGAAAAGATTGTTTTTGCTCTTCTCAAAGCAGCCCCCCACGTCAAGGACTGGTGGGAAACCTACTGCGAGCAGAAGGATGAAAGTACTGGCTCACTATTTTCAGCCGCACCCACCTGGGACTCGTTCCGGGATGCCATCAAGGAGCAGTACTACCCTGTCGGGAGCTATGAGGATGAATACATAAAGTGGACCACGCTGCGGCAGGGAAGGGACAAGACGTGCGGAGAGTTCACCCAATTTTTCCATACCCTCGCCACAAAGTTGGGTACAAGGATTCGGAAGCAACATTTGATACTAAACAATACGGGGCTGCCTGCAACAAGTACATCCAGGAAGAGATACAATTCCTAAAACATCCCTCGCTCGGCACGGCATCACCGGGCTAATGCCGTCAGGTCGACAGAAGTTTTGAAACAAAAGAAGCGAGATTTGGGATCTGCGAATCCCAAAGCAGGGGAAAGGTGCCCTAAACCACAAAACAAAGGACAGAGCCAAGGCGGGGACAGCCCAAGACAACCAGGCCGATAGCTGCAAGCATAAGAACAGCGCCGCGAAGCCGAGAAAGGACACTGGAAAATGGTGACGAGTTCCATAAGAGTTTCCACTCACAACACAAGTGAGTGTCGGGCCAAGCAGTCACTGGTGGCTGAGCTAAAATTTTCAGAATCAGATGCATGTTCCGACTCTGAGTCAGAAACCGATAAGGGGTATGAAAAAGGGAAGTAGATCATTGATGCGGACCCCAGCGCCATTGTTGCTACCGCAAAGATCCAGAAAATGAACCCGAAGATCCAGAGGAGGAGGAGCGTCTCTTCCACTCCCAGATGTGGGTAAAGGGCTCCCCGATACAGTTCATTGTTGATAGCGGGAGTCAAAAGAACCTCATCTCGGCCGAGGTCGTGAAGCGGTTGGGCTTACCGACCACAGCACATCCACAACCATACACCATTGGGTGGCTTCACCAAGGACGAGATCTTCGCATGAGCCAGCAGTGTCGCCTTCCATACAACATCAAGCCCTTCACGGATGAGGTTTTGTGTGACATTGCTCCCCTTGAAGTTTGTGATGTATTACTAGGACAACCATACTTGTGGAAGCGACATGTTGTGTATGAATCAAGGCCCCGTGCTGTTATTATTACATTGGGAAATAAGTTGTTCAGGATACCAGAGGTGGCACCACCTACCGCCCTCTCTCTGATTACTGCAAAAAAATGCAGTAAGATCATTTCTAAAACCAGGAAATTTGTTTTCCTGATGATACGCCCTCAAGGAAAGAAGAAGACAGTGGCCGCAGCCTCCAAATGGGGCCCCTCTGCACGACAACTACAGATGGACAAGATGGTGGAGGAGTACGAGGACATCTTCACCTCCCCGGCAGGGGTTCCTCTACACTATCAAGTCAAGCACTCCATCGATCTGACCCCAGGTGCACCGCTACCGAATGGACCAATTTATCGGTGCTCCATTCTAGAGAACGATGAGATCAAGAGGCAGATTCAGGAGCTCCTGCAGAAAGGTCGCATCCGTCCGAGTTCATCACCCTGTGGAAGCCCGATCGTGTTGGTACCGAAGAAGGATGGGACGTGGAGACTCTGTATTGACTATCGGGCACTGAACAAGATCACTATCCGTAATAGGTACCCGATCCCACGAATTGATGACCTCCTAGACCAACTAAAGGGGGCGAAATATTTCAGCAAGATCGACCTGAAGTCGGGATATCACCAGGTACCAATAGAACCCTCCGATGTGTGGAATACTGCCTTCAAATCCAAGGAGGGCCTCTTCGAATGGTTGGTCATGCCTTTCGGATTGACGAATGCTCCTGCAACCTTTATGAGGCTAATGGATGACATCTTGCGGGCATTCACCAACTCCTTTGTAGTAGTATACTTGGATGACATTCTGATCTTCAGCCAGAGTTGGGAAGAGCACCTCCACCACATCCGACAGGTTCTCCAAACACTACGGCAACACAAGCTATGCGCCAATTTGGAGAAATGCACTTTTGGCATGACCCAGGTGCAATATCTAGGATACCTCGTTGATGAACAGGGGGTGCATGTCGATCCAGCCAAGGTCCAAGTCATTCGAGATTGGCCCTCTCCAACCACTCTAACAGAGCTCCGCAGCTTTCTAGGTCTTGCCAACTTCTACCGCAGGTTTGTGTTTGGGTTTTCTCATATTTCTTGGCCCTTGAGTCAAGTCACCAAGCGGGGCGAAAGCAAAATTCTTTTGGTCTGAAGCTCAACAGAAGGCATTCAGGGAGTTGAAGGATCGCCTCTGCACAGCACCAGTGCTCGTGTTACCAGATTTACAACAACCATTTGAAGTCGAGACAGATGCCTCTGACTATGCTATTGGGGCAGTCCTTACTCAACATGGACATCCAGTGGCATAACACAGTGAAACACTTTCAGCCACAGTCCGGAAGTACCCCACTTATGATAAAGAGATGTATTCCATTGTACAGGCCTGCCGACAATGGAAGCATTACATTTTGGGGAAGGAAACGGTCATCCACACAGACCACCGACCTCTACAGTTCATACAGACCCAAGCGAAATTGCAGAATGATCGCCATCAGAAGTGTTCTACATACCTGCAACAGTTTTACTTGAATATCAAGTATAAAAAGGGCAGCACCAATAATGTTGCAGATTGCCTCAGTCGACCAGATCATGGCGCTAACCCCCGTGCTCAACTCTTGCGGGCACGAGACTTCTGATTGGCCACTTCTCTACAAAAGCGACCCAGAATTCGGCCACACATACCAGACACTCTTGGAGGGTCGGCAGGTGGCAGATTTTCACCTCCAGGATGCCCTATTATGCCACCTCGGTCACCTCTGTGTTCCTTCAAGCGAGCGTGCCAAGATGATTTGGGAAGCACACTACAGTCGGGCTGCTGGGCATTTCGGGGTCGAGAAAACAGTGGCAGTACTGCAAAAATATTTCTATTGGCCGAATCTTCGACAGGATGTTGGGAAGTACATCCGATCATGTACTGCCTGTGCCATTGCCAAACCGACCATTAAGAAGCAAGGCCTCTATACCCCATTGCCTACCCCTAGTCGACCTTGGGAATCCATCTCCATGGACTACATGTCAGGCCTTCCTTCCACTAAGCATGGAAATGACTGTGTTTTTGTGGTCATCGATAGGTTCTTGAAGATGGCCATTATGGCGGCCTACAAGAAGAATATCACAGCAGAAGCCACTGCTAAACTCTTCTTTGAACGAGTGTGGGTGCACTTTGGGATCCCACAATCTATCATCTCAAATCGGGATAGTCGGTTTCTCAGCACATTTTGGTCCAGTCTCTGGTCAATGCTGGACACCAAACTCACGAAGTCCACAGCCTTCCATCCTCAAGCTGATGGCCAGACAGAGGTTGTCAATAGGATGATTGTGCACATTCTGCGCATGTATAACTCAAAGCATCCACGCACATGGGACGAGAGCCTCCCCTATGTTCAGCACAGCTACAACCGAGCTCTTCACAGCTCCACTGGCCATAGCCCTTTTCAAGTGGGTTTGGGATTCCAGCCACTATGCCCCATTGATGTGGCCATGCCACTTGCAGCTACTCACATGAATTCAGCTCATGTCCAGTCCGAAACAGATAAGGCCACCAGCTTCATTGAGCGCATCCAAAATATTCGCCAGCAGGTCCATGACATTCTGGAGAAATCAAATGCCAAGTACAAGCAGCGACATGATCAACATCGGGTGCCACACAAGTTTCAAGTGGGCGACAAAGTCTGGTTGCATTTGCAAAAGGAACACCTTACTGAAGCCTATCGGAAACTGAGACCACTCCGATATGGTCATTACACCATTATAAGGCTATGGGAGACAATGCATTTGAGCTCAACATCCCCCCATTCCTTGGCCTACACCCAGTGTTCAATGTGGACCACCTTCGGCCATACTTTCCACCATTACTAGACACATCTGACATTGCAGAACAGCTCACACCCACAGAATTAAATCCAGATTGCATGCAACAAGCTGCAACTGATAGGATCATGGACACACAAATCAAGAACACTCACCAACAGAATATCCAACTGTATCGAGTTGTCAAAGCAGGCCAACTCCTTAAGCAGGGCAAGTGGTTCACCAGGGAACAGGTTCAGCAGAAGTTTCCTCATCTCATGGAGGAGCTCAACGCAATGGGGACCATTGCTTCCTAAGGGGGGAGGAATGTTCCAGGTGGATATTGGTGGCCACCTGCCAAGTCCACCTGGACTCCCACCATTGTCTTTCTCAGCATTTTCAGTTTCCTTAATTGTAGCACAACTTACTATTTTTAGTTCCCTTGGGCTGTGCTTTGTTGCCACCATTCCTCCATCTTACCTGCAAAGTCAGGGTGTCTAAGCCAAAAGGTTTCAAATCTGAAAGGCTTCTTGCCTAGATTAGCCTTAATATCTACTTCCAGTCTAATTGGCCAGTGATCAAAACCAAGAGCTGGCAGAATCTTGGCTTCTATGAATACATCTCTATTCATTATTGTTTCAGAGACTAAAAACCGGTCCAATCTGGACGCTATCTGGTTCCTACCCCCTCTCCTGTTATTCCATGTAAAGATCCCATTAATGGTTGGTATATCAACTAGTCTCAGACCTTCAATCGTATCACTAAATAATTCCATACTCTCGTCTGCTCTCCTTATGCCCCCCTTTTTTTCTTTAAGGGATCTTATTATATTAAAATCACCTCCTACTATCTAGTCATTGACTGGATACAGTTTTTGAGCTGTTTGAAGATTCTTAAGAAAATTTCCTCTATCTCCCAGGGTATGGGGACCATACACACCTGAAATTAATACCTTCTCTTTTGTACCTGCTATTCTCCCTAGCCCTGTTAAGATTCTAGGCATGCTAACCCAATTCTCAAAAATTATATCATTTGGGTTCCAAAGAATTGCAATGCCACCAGCTGAGCCAGCTGCATCCTGACCCATGATTTCATAATGCAGTTTACTATTTTTAATAATACCTTCAATCTGCTGCATGGTAATTTTAGTTTCTTGTAGAATCATTATACTTGGTTTTTCTTTTTTCAGTTTTTCCTTCATATATCTCTGTTTACCCTTACTGTTCAGCCCTCTAATGTTCCAGCTGACAATAATCATTTAAAACTTTTTGGAAGGGTAGGAAAATACCTCAGAGAGAGGTATCACTTTACCATAATTAATCAGGACTTCCCCAACGGCTTGGATCGTTTCGTTTAGCCTTTTTCTTCCTCTTTTTCTACTGCTTTTGCCAGATCCGCCTATTCCCACCTGTTCTTTCCCCTGTTCTCCTGTAGTGGCATCCTGATCCTCCATATTCCCTTTATTCCTTTCTTTAAATTTTTGAAAGGCTTCCTTATACATTTTTTTTTGCTGATCTGGGATGAATCTTTCATCCAAGTTCTTCCATTCCTGGATTAATTTCTTCATGACTATTTCCTCCTCGGCCTCGTTTTCTTGCTGCTGTTCTATCTCCATTTGGCTCTGGTTATTTTGTGTTTCTATCCCTTCCTCTGGTATTTCTTTACTTGTTTCCCCTTGTACTACCTTCTTTTCTCCTAATTCCTGGAAGATATCCATAGGTTCATTTTCTAAGTCTTCACCTTTAGCCATATTCTCTTCATTTTCTTCATTGTTTTGTTGTAGGATTTTAAACTTATTCTGACTTTCGATGTTTGGTGATTGTGTATGTATTGGCGTTCTTGCTCCTTCTCTGATCGGTTTCTTTTTCCTGATGACCTGTTGAAAGTCTTTCTCTGCCTCCTCCTTTCCTTTTGCTGCATTACGCTGTCCCTCAGGTTTCCTTGTGTAATCTTCTTCCTTAGTTAGGGGACATTGCCTAACTAAGTGGCCGTATTCATGGCAGCGGCGTCACCTAAAAGGAATATGCTCATAATCCAGCGGCTGCTGCCACACCGAATCATGGTATTCCAACTCAATGTGTTTTAGGAGGGGTTCAGCTATATTCATATAGACACAGATTCTTGCATAAGAAGTGAACTTACCTCTCCTTGTCGTGTCAGCTACCTTGACAAAAGCCCCAATGGTGTTGCCAATCCCTTCTAGAATTTTAGGGTTCCAAAATTCCACTGGAAGTCCAAACAATCTGACCCAAATCGGGGCTTCCAGCATCCTTTCGTTGTCAGGATTGTACCGTTCCTCCCAGAATTTCATGAACATGCCTGCATTGTTCATGAAGTATGGCCCTTCCTCAAAGACCGTTTCCTTGTCCTCCAGATTTGCAAATATTGCCGTGAAAAATCCTTTTGCGCCCAATTTCAGTTCTATATGGCCCTTTGGTTTCCATCTCTGATAGATCCATCTGTATAACTCTTTTTCATTTGGCCAATACCCAACAAACTTGCAGATCAAGGCATGATCTTTCATGTAACTGGTATACTCCTCCAGCATATTGTTGGGTATTACAAATCTGAGCTTCTTGTTTGCCCTTGGAAGGCATTTTCCACCTGTTTTCAGTTGCCACAGTTTACCCATCACCGGTGGCTCCTTGTTATTCTCCCTAGACTCATAACCATTTTCAGAACCACTTGCCTCTCCTGCAACTATATTCTTAAAGGAGGGGATCTCTCCCCTCCCCTTCTGGTTCTCCATTTTGCCCTCAGCACTTGCAGCTTCGAGGTTTTGCCGCGACGCTGAAAAACAAAGCGTTTCTGCCCCTCTCTGCTTCGATTACCCTGCACAGTCTGTTGTCCCCGAATTGCTCAAACTGCCCTACAGCGCTGCGTACCAGGACTGAAACCCTAGCCTGAACCGCCCCACATTCTCCGCTTCCGCCAAGAGCTCCGAAACCTCGAGATACCATGCAACTATTAACTACTTTAAATTATTATAATTTTTTTGCAAAAATTAAATTATTATATCTATACAAGAGATATGAATAATGTTCTTAATGTAATAATTTATATATATATATAGATAATAATTTGTTTAATATGTTTGGAGAGTTAGTTTAATTGGTTAAATCTTTTTTATTAAAATATTTTTATTATTGAGAAGCCATATGTTCAATTTTTTTTAAGAGGTTTTTGAGATCAAACTCCATTATTAAGCCAACAAGAAATGATATGTAAATCAAATAAATTAACTCGATGAAAATAATTATACAAATAGTTATTTAGAATTGAGTAATATAAAAACGATTTAGACCCACGTAATATAAAAACGATCATATAATCAAAGATTAGAAAATAGGAAAAAAAAAAAAAAAAAATCTACCTACCAATTGAACAAACCCAGATAAAATTAAGTCTAAGCAATAATCAACTAGAGTGAAGAAGTTGATGGCTATTTGGGTTTGAATGCCATGAAAACAAAATTTTAAAAAGCTATTCATTATTTAACCATTTACCTCGAATTCATGGTATAATCGACTTTGATAAATACTCAATAATTTATGGCTTTCATAAATATTTAATAATTTATAACATCAGCAAAGTGGATTGCAAAGCATATCTATAAAACTAGATACTATAAAATGTTGAGATCTTCGAGGACAAAACTGTCGACCAAATGAAAATAACCAAGGGGAAAATGATAAAAGCTACGGATGCAACTTTCCTGTTTAGAATATATATATTAACGTATTATTGCATGTTGTAATTGAGATCGATTAAGGGGTTGAGATGAGTTGAGTTGAGGAATAGGGAAATTTGATGGATGATGAATGGATATTTGTTACGGTATAGTAAGTTGTGTTATTGGGTTTGAAATGGATTATTATTATTAAATAACTTAATATTAATATTATATTTATTTTATTAAATTTAATGATAGATATTTTAATTAATAAATATATAATTTTAATGAAATATTATTTTTTAATAATAAATTTAAATATTTATTAATTTTATGATTGTTTTTTTATTTTTGAAAGTTTTGAGTCATGGCAAAATATGTTTGGAAAAATTATGTTAACGTGAAACTTTTATAGATAAATGCATTTTTTTGTTAACTTATAATAAAGTATTATATATAATATATATATTAATATATATAATTATTCATAATTTCTCAATAAGTTATGAGATTGTTTTTATTTATTTAAATAGTAATATTTTATTTATTCAACTAATTAAATAAGACAAAATAAGTTATTGTTTAAATATTGTTAGACTATAAAAATGCACAAGTTTAGGACACATATATGCGTATTAAAAAGGGTAAGAAGAAAGTAGAGATGCTACTTGGATTTTGGATGAAACCAAGAAATCCAAGGGTAAGACAAAAGAGGGTGAAAAAGAGAGTCAAATATACTTGTTTAATTTTAAAACATTAATATATCAACCTAGGGTTAGAGTGAAACTAGTAGGGAAAAGAAGAGAGTAGACATGCCACTTGGATTTTGGATGAATCCAAGGGTAAGACACAAGAGGCTGAAAATGAGAGTGAAATATAAATGTTTAATTAAAACCTTAATATATCAACCTAGGGTTAGAGTGAAACTAGTAATCCTATTAGGTACTCTATCAAGTTTTACTAGTAAGTTAAATAAGAAGAGATAACCCACTAAATGAAGTTTATTAGTTACAAATCTCTTTATTAAGATAACTTTAATGGTGGCAATGGAAAGAGAAGAAGAAAATAAATTCACTTAAAAGTTGTGATCATAAATGAAGAAGTTCAAAATAAATTTACTTAAAAGTTGTGATCGCAAATGAAGAAGTTCCTTATGTTTGAAGTGAAGAGCTGTGATAATGCTCCAAGAGTGATCCACATGCTAGAATGACCCACACACTTAACTTTGAATTGCTGCAAGAAAATGGTTGCCTTCTTTTCCAATACAAACATGTATACATGCAATATAACCAATAAATGATAGATCCACCACTATAAAGATAATTCAATGAAATGTGCAGAGTAGATAGACTTGGTGGTCTCTATGGGGATGATATCCCCCTTTAGCTAGATGTGGTGGAACCTTCTTTGAGGTCATAGTGTTGAGATTTCTATGGTATAAGGAGAAGTATGATAATGAAGATGAACTCTAACGGACAGATTAAATTTAAAAAATTGAAGCTAGTATAATGAGAAAAGGTCCTTATAGATGTGTTGAAGATGACATATGCAAAGAATCCTAGAGACTTGAAAGAGATAGGAAAAGATCAGTTGCTAATTTTAATGTTTAGCTGAAAATTATGACTTTTAATATAAGAAAGTCCATCGATTCCATAAAATTTACCAACAATTAAATAATATAAATATATAAATAAATAACTTAAAAATAGGAAAGGTTCATGTAGTAAATGACCATCATATCGTAATTTATAAACAATTAAATAGTATAAATATATAAACGAGTAACTTAAAAGTAAAAAAAAAAAAACACTAAATTAATATTCTGAAGGTTCTAGTAAATGACCATCATATCCTCCAAAGCACATTTTTAAACCTAAATTAAAACTGGTGCATGGTGAATCCACAAGGCAACAAATAAAAGATACTAAGCAAAGATATGAGGACGAGGAACACAAAATTAAACTATGAAAATGTAAATGAAGGAGATACGCTGTAAATTTAATTGGTGGAGTGAACCTAGCCCAATCACGTCGTCTCAACGCTGGCGTACGAATGCGATATGCAAATACTTACATCAAAACCGAAACAATAGACATACGTCCTAACATTTTTGAGAATGGTCTTGTTTTTTCAACGGAAGAATGGCGCAGCTTTCGGGATATAGTTTTGTCAGGGATTAGACCACCTAACCTATAAAGATTAAGCTATTCCACCGAACCACGACAATTATTACAACTATAAATATCATGTAATCATCTCCAACTTTCTCATTCCACCGGTCTTAGTTCTTACAGATTCTTGGCCAAAGTTCATTCGATTTCATCACCACAGGCCGATTGAGGTCATTGCTTCCCACTTCTGTTTTTCAGGTCTTCTGGTTTTAATTAAAAGATCCTTTTATCGTAGCTTGGGACTTTCGCTCTCGGAGATAAATAAGTCGATTTCAGCCACAGTCGCCGAGTAAAATAGTTGATTCATTATTTTTTCCAGTCTTCTTGCATCTTGAATATCTGGTTTTAATTAGTGAAACTTTTATCACAGATCGGGACTTTCGTAACCCTATCTGAGTTCGTTCCATGGATCTTGCTATGGACGTTTATATTTCAGAAGACTATGTGCGAAGCCGCTACAAGAGAAAAATATCGATGCAGAATCGAGATGGGCAGAACGATATTAAGGTCGTGGACGAGAAAAAGGTGATACAACCGGACGATAAGAATATTGCTGGTAGTAGCCGTAGCAGCGTTGAAGATTGCAGCAAGTTCAAGGAGGACATACTTTTCAAAAATTTCACTCCATAAACTCATGCCCCAAAAATAGTAATCTCAGTTATACCTACTGCTATGAGAAGTCAAGAAAACTTCCTACGTTTTTATGATTCTCAACCAGTGATGGCATCTCTTTTATTGCTTTCGTTTAGATTCTGTTATATTGCATTAGTTTCAATAGTTTTTAGTTTACACTGTATAAGCAGCACTGTCACATTGCAGCAGCTTCAATAGTTTCTTAGTTTATACTGTAAAAGCAGTACTGATTCATTGAGATTAGATAGAATAGGAAGACTTAACTATTCTGCCATCTATATAAATTAAATATTGTTTATGCTATTATGTAAGCCGAGATTATAATAATCTCTACATATTCTATAATGACTTGTACTGTAACCGCCTGCAAATTATACATATATATTAATATGAAGTTTCAAGAATATTTCTTTATGATTTTTGCACAATCGCCTGCAAATTATACATATATATTAATGCGAAGTTTTAAGAATATTTCTTTATGATTTTTGTTGATGCTAGAAATGGTTTTTGTATTTCGGCTTATGAAAACTAATTCTAAATAAGGATGAAATCAAGAAAGGAGGAAAAACTGTTCGGTAGAACTGCGGGATGTGGAAGAGGTTGAAAATGTATTATGGGTTTGTTGAGGAATCTTTTAAGCTCGAGGGGGAGGGCTTTTTAGTTCCTTGTTTTGATGCACGTATTCCTGGTGGAGATGGATGCCTGTGAATTAATAGCGAAAGAGTAATGTGAAGGAAGAGGAAGATGGCGAGTGTGCGAGGTATTGCAGTGGCGGGAGTGGCAAATCTCTTGACTGTCACTGCGTTTTCTGTTGGCATTTGCGTTTTCTGAAGTTGCAGCGGATGAATGAGAGAGTCTACTTTCCGAAATTGCTCCGGAACCAGAGGAGTATCAACTGTGTGTAAGTTGAGAACTTGGACTACAGAGTGCACATACGTTTTCTCAGTTGGATGCGGAACGCTCCAAACTCATTGATCATGCCGGTTTTGACTTTGTTGTTTTCCATCGGATCTACATTGTGGGTTTTTGGAGATATAGATCTGTCCACGGTTTGGATAGCTTTTTGGTGGTCAACTAAAGAGATAAGTATATGTTATTTTGCTTATAGAAATAGCTATTTTCGGTAAGGAGAAATAGCTATAGCATCTTTTGGAAAAGAGAATGTATATTAAAGAAATAGAAGTAAATATTGCATTCTTGGCATATTAAAGAAAATAGAAGTAAATATTGTATTTTTGGAAAAGAGAATGCATATTAAAGAAATAGAAGTAAACATTGCGTTTTTTGGAAAAGAGAAGGCATATTAAAGAAATAGAAGTAAATATTGCATTTTTGGCATATTAAAGAAAATAGAAGTAAATATTGCATTTTTGGAAAAGAGAATCATATTAAAGAAATAGAAGGAAATATTGCATTCTTGGAAAAGAGAAGGCATATTAGAGAAATAGAAGTAAATATTGTATCTTTGGAAAAGAGAATGCATATTAAAGAAATAGAAGTTAATATTGCATTTATGGAAAGAAAGAATGCATATAATAGAAATAGAAGCTAAGTTGGATCTTATTGGAAAGGGATATATGTTATTGCATTGTGATACTAGCTGATTTCTAAGTTTCTAGTGAAATGAGTATGCATTATATGCATGATAAAGATAGCTAAAGATGTGCTTCTAGGCACATAGATATTCATTTTTAACTTTCTTGAAGAAAGAGTATATTATATATATACATAAATATACCTTCATTTTAGAAAAGTGTGCATACTTCATGTATGAAGATGAAGGATTTTATGAGAGTTTTCTTGTAAATAAAATTAGAGGTTCTTTCCTTTAAAGACACATATGAATAGTGCTCATACAAGAACCAGAATCTTTACTTGTTTCATGAAAAGACTATGTGCATTAAAGTAAAAATAATTGTGTTAGGAAAAAACACATGTTGCATGCACATAAGGGTAGCTAATGTGACTATGGAAATGTGAGTCTGTGTGTACTTAGAAAAAGTGGTCATGTTAACTTTCTTGAAAATAATAATCTCTTGGAGAGATTGTCTTGTTAGATGAGTTGTGTTGATTTTCTGGATTTTGATGCATAAAGGGTAAGTAAACCTTGTTTTGTATCTTGATTTTCATGTGTAAAAATAGATATCTTTAATAATTTCTTGAAAGGGAATCTTGAGAAACCCTCATATAAGAAGATAGAGAAATGAGGATTATAATGACTTCCTTTAAGAAAGAGGTATATGGTTTGTTGTATGAAATGATGGTAGTATTCTAGTGAAATGAATATGTGTTTCATACATTAAAGAAGGGCTTATACGATAAGCAATGGTATGCAGAAAGATTAGTTATTGTGATATGGAGTTATGTTCTTTGTATGTTAGAGAGATTATGTTGAGTTCTCTAGAAATAACTATGTGAAAAGAACATATGTGCTTAAGCATAGAAATAGAGGTTTATTACATATATGAAGTTATAATGAACATGTTTTACATGTTAGTAGAACTAAAGAGTTAGATCTCTTAAAGAGAATTATGCATTATTGTAAAAAAACATTTCGGAGGTCAAACAATACTTACTTGAGGATATGTACTAGCTATATAGTATGTCATGCTTGCTCATGCATATGAGTAGAGGTTAAAAGGTCTCTTTTAGAGGTTGCTTATTGATTGATTAATATGATATCTAATCTTTAGGCCAAGCATGTTGACAACTACATTGACAGGAATAGAAATAACTATGTGAAAAGAACATATGTGCTTAAGCATAGAAATAGCCGTTTATTACATATATGAAGTTTTAATGAACATGTTTTACATGTTAGTAGAACTAAAGAGTTAGATCTCTTAAAGAGAATTATGCATTATTGTAAATAAACATTTTGGAGGTCAAACAATACTTACTTGAGGATATGTACTAGCTATATAGTATGTCATGCTTGCTCATGCATATGAGTAGAGGTTAAAAGGTCTCTTTTAGATGTGGCTTATTGATTGATTAATATGATATTTAATCTTTAGGCCAAGCTTGTTCACAACTACATTGACAGGAAACAATGGCGGATAGCGCCAAAGGAAAGTGATGTTTAACCTTGTGGCAGGGAAAGGATTAATGGACGATGCAAATGAGTTTGAGTAGCAGGATCGAACATTGCTAGAACAATCATGCCACAAGGAATGTTGTACGTGGCGGTATGTAAGTAAAAGATTACATGGAAACTGTATTAGCTTTTAGCTAGTTATGTGACAACTTAATGATAATTCATTGTAATGATTTCATAACAATGGTTAAGGGATGGAATCCCTTATGAGCCATTGAGTGAGGGGTGAAAACCCTCACGAGCGTTTAATAATAATATTAAACGTTTGCTGGTTTTCACCCTATTGGGTTTCCAGGGTATATCAGTGTTCAATGGTGTGATTGCCTTTTATGTCGATTTGATGATGATTCTTTATTTGATGTGATAATCATAATGTCCAAAGTATTTGATTAATTTGTATGGTGAAGGAAAATCATAAAATGGAGGCAAGGTTAGTTTATGTTATTCCACCACCACATTGGTGATTAATGGTTATGCAATTGGTTATGCAACTTATTGTCTTTTACTGCAAATTACTTGATGTATTAATGAACATTATATCTAACGGTTATTGAGCAATTGAGGAGTTGTGATTTGGATAATCACTTGTGGGTAATTTGTATAAAAAATTCTAACTCCCTACTTTTACATGCGAGGTTACCGGGGTATGTCACAGTTACATTTTTTATTTAATTTAAATAATTTGTTGAATAATTTAAAAAAAATCTTAATACAAAGGTTAAATTATAAGAGTTATTCAAAATTGAAGTTTTATATTTACAATAAAAGATGAGATTTTTTTATATACCATATTATTTTAAATTTATCAAGGGCTTAGAAGGATCACAATTACATTTTTTATTTAATTTAAATAGTTTATTGAATAATTTAAAAAAAATCTTAATACAAAGGTTAAATTATAAGAGTTATTCAAAATTGAAGTTTTATATTTACAATAAAAGATGAGATGTTTTTATATACCATATTATTTTAAATTTATCAAGGGCTTAGAAGGATCAAGACTCTTGATGTGTATTTCTTTTTTGAATGAAAATTTTAAAGAAAAGTTTGCAGTTAATAGATTTAAGCTCATTTAATTATTAATTATTAATAATTATAATTAATAATTAATAATTTTATTTTATTTTTTATTTTTTATATAATTGGGGCCTCACATAAGATATCATAAAATTAAGTAAAATAATATTTATAATATATTTTGATAGTGAAATGAGGCGTGGTTTTTTGGCATGTGGTATTGATGAGCCATGGCATTGGCCCATGGTATTGTAAAAAAAATAATAATATCAGTCATAATGTGATGGTGAATGTCCATAGCTAAAATTCTTTTTATATTGTAAATATTAAATTTTTTATATGTTTATTAATGAAATTAAGTGTGTTACAATATTTTATTTTATTTTTACTTCATAAAATGGATTGTGAATTTATAGCTATTATTTATATCTTTATATCTTAATTTTGATAAAGAGTCCTAGATATATCTCAAAAGTAATTATAATCCTTTTGCTTTTTGATTTATTTGAAAAGATATTATAAATTAAATGCAAATACAATATTTGATTGTAAAATAAGAAATGATTTTTGGGCATGTGATGATGAGTCGACGGTATTGAAACGAAGCCTATTTACAAGTAATAATATCTATGGTAAAGTTGGCGTAAATATCCAAGGTTAAAAGTATTCTTATATGGTAAGTTTATGGTAAGTATTAAAGTTTTGATGTGTTTATTAATGAAGTTTAAATATGGTTACAAAATCATTATTTTAATTTATAAAGTAAAAGGATCTTAACTTATAACTACTACTAATATATATGTATATTATTATTTTATTTTTATTAAACAAAATTACAATTATAAAAATTGAATTTTATTATTTGATTACTTAAATATTTTTAGAACACTACACCATCTTTTTGTAATAGGTTCTTATATTAACTTTCAACCTTTTACTAAAATGTTAGAAAATCTTTTTGCATCTATAAATTGAATATATTAATATACTTCGACGTATGAATTGAATACAAACATCTAGGTTAATAGAATGCATTTGGTGTCATAATTTTCTTCCAATAATTTTAATTTTAATATTTTAGAATTTAATAAATAATTATATTAATATTTAAAAAAATATTAATTAATTGATTATATTTTTTAATTAAAAATATTATTTTAAATTTAATAATTTAAATTTTAAAAATACATTGTATATATAAATTCAAATTTTATTTCTACTTAATAATACCATTGTAAAATAAAATATCTAAACGATGTAAATAAATATGGAAAATTCTCAGCTCACAAAATTAGCAAACACTAAAACACATTCCCTTGACTTTCATGCGGAAGATACGCGAAAAAGTAAAGGGGAAATACGTTCTTATGTGAAAAGCTTTATGAATTTTGAAATAGATAAGAAATTTAATGGACATGAGCCAATATGATTCATATTTATTAGATTTAAAAAATACGATCTTAAAAAAATTACATGAATTCAATTGAGATATATTTATGTCGATTGAAGATTTATTCATATTTAAGAAATTCAATTCTAAGATTTATTCATATGTAAGAAATTAAATAGAATTGAATAGATATATGTAAAAATAACTATTTTGCTTCGTTCATATTTATTAAATTCCAAGAATGCTTGGAAATCTGCAATCATGCTCGTAGGCTTAAATCTTTCTAACTAAAACAATTAATTTTATAGTGTTGTCCCTTTAATGTTAAAATTTTGAACATTGAATTCTCTCATTTTTTATCTTCTATCTTATCTTCTAATTTAAAAATAATAATAAGAGTGATGTTACTTATCACTATATATTCATTTATCTTCTATCTTATCCTCTGGTTTCAAAATAATAATAAGAATGTTGATACTTTATCACTATATATTCATTTAAGATAATCCACTCTACCACTATAATCATTACAAAAAAGATAGACTTGAAGAATAGAATTTCGAACCATAGGTACATTGCCTTATCCATGGTAGTATGTAGAAATATACAGAAGTCCGTAGAAATACAGACTAAAACTCTGAGAGCTCGGGAGTTCGGTTATGGGTGAACTTTCCTGTGTCCTCTATATTAAAACGTTACTGTATTGGGTAACTGACACCGGAGAGGCAAGTTGGGTAAACAATATTGGTTCTCTGATATATTTACAGCAATAATGGTTAGAAATGGGAAAAGGCTGAACAAAAACAGTGAAAAAACCTATTGATAAATTTATCATTCATCTACATACAACACAGATTAACAATAATACGGGATGATCCGAACTAACACTGTTCTATTGTATTCATAATACAAATTAATAATCATTCGAGATGGTGCGACCGAACACCGTTCTTCAGTGTTCCTACTAAATTCAAAGATAACCCTAGAAATACAAATGCACTCCATAGGAATATTAGTGGTTTTTTTTTTCTTATTTAAAGGAATAGCAAATAGAACGTAAATAATGATTGGATTGGTTCTATAGCTATAATGAACATATACATTCTGATTACTTGAAATTGAAATTATCACACCCGCCTTTATATTGAATCACTTCGAAGTTAAATTGATTTGAAATGATCACAACTACCTTTAATTTATTCGAATTTAAATTGGTTATATTCATGATAAAATAAGATTATCCAATTAGTTATCAGATATCTCTATAAATATTTAAGTTTTAAAATAGCGTGCCAAAGTTATTATATATTTATATAAATATTTTTTAAGTTACCGCACCAAAATGATCAGATAGTGGAATTATATAAACCATATTCTGTTTGTTAGTTTTTTCAAATTATTTAAGAATTTTAAATCATTTATAGATTATGGAAGATGGATATCGGTAGTTTTTATTCTTTTATATTTTTGTAAATAAAATTATATTAAAATTTTAAAATTATATATTTTTATGAGATATATTTATAAAATTAGTTGACTTATGATTAATAGATATTGTTCTATTTTAGTGAGTAAGTTTTTAAAATTTTGCATTTTTAATTATCCAATAATTGTTAGATGGAGTAAGGCAATTTAACCCTCCACCCAAATTAACTTTAAAACAATATTCATAATAGTTAGTCAATAAAAGCTTGTTGAAAGTGTATGTTAGGATATAGCTTTTTTAACTTTTTGTTTAAAGCTAACATTGATACTTGAATTAAAATAGATATGATTCAGTTATATAAAAGACATATTAGTTGTCATTATGAATATAAAATGTGAGTTATGTTTTTTTGGACCTATAGTTTTGATAAGACATGGTATTCGCCCATAATATTGTAATGAAGTCTATATAACACCTCAAAACAATTAACACATAATAAAAAATAAAAAATAGAAAATTACTTAACCTCCCTAATACATCTAACCTATGTGTCACCTTAATCCACCCCACGCAATATGAAGTGACTTGACTCCAACTTGGCGCGGTTTAAGGTTTTGAATGTCACATAGTTTTCTTACACTGTAATCTGAATTGGGCCTTGTACATGCGTGCCACTTGCTCGCACCTCAATAGAGCTATTGGCTCCTCTGCTCGACGATTAATGGGACGATGAGTATTGGTATGCGGAATTTGGACTTGACAGAGATATTTGCCCTAAAATGAATTGTTGTATGGTTTTTCGCTTTCTTCCGCACGTGTGAGGTGGAGACACAGCTTGTTGGAGCGTAGGGT
This sequence comes from Pinus taeda, assembly GCA_000404065.3. NCBI lineage: Eukaryota > Viridiplantae > Streptophyta > Pinopsida > Pinales > Pinaceae > Pinus > Pinus taeda. The sequence goes on from APFE030618987.1 coordinate 23,976, forward strand.
AAGGAAGGGTTTCCTTTTCTCAAAGAGTTTTTGCTGCTTTCTGGCAGCAACATACATATTGAAACGGAAGGTAAGTGAATCATTCTAGTTTTCTGGTTTGGAATTGCCAATGCCTTTGTATTGATGGCTGACCTCAACGTTTGTGCAGGTATGGTCTATAGATTGGAAACTTTCCCTGAGAGCCGAACAAAAATGAGATTTCATCGCAAGGTTAGGCTCTTTCTAGCTCAAACACCCTCATGGTTTAAGTCTCATCCCTGACCTATGATTAATGGTGAATGTTAATTGTATTCTAGGCATACTGAATTTCAATAGCAGTGCCCTTTTTCTCAGGTAATAAGTTTCATGCCCTATTCTTTTGTTGTTAATCATTCACTGTCGCTACTTGGCTCGAGGTATGCCTCTAACCTGTGATTTGTATGGTTGAAATGGTATGGTTCAACCCTGTCGCTAGTTGAACAGTCTTTCGAGGGCATAACCTGAACCAAACCTTTTTACTTTCCACATGTTGGTTACCTTACCTTTGTTGCTCGTCTGCTTGTCTGAGATACATGCTCGCTTTCAATAGGAGGTGGGACAGTTTGCTGGCCTTTGGCATAGTCAAACCCTCACCACAACCAAAGTTTCGCAAGGGTTCTTAGAAAATGAGGGTTAAAAATAAGATAGGTTGCAACAATGTTTAAAGAGCAACACTGAATTGGATTTTTGGACTATTTGGTTGTTGTTAATATGAATACAACATTCACTATCCGTTACGGTTCTATGAAGCCCTTTTTGTGTCTGTAATAAGTACTAAAAGCCTTGGTTCCTACGCAGTGGCTATAATCAACATTTTTATTGAAGTTTATGTGAAGATATGAAAATATTTACACATAGAACAGAAGTTTATGTGAATATATGAAAATATTTACACATAGAACAGATACAGAGGTTTAGGATAGGCAAATACTTCAGATTATAAATATATTGTTTCAGTTCTTGAATTTTCTCTAGATTCATGCTTCTCTTACATTTATCTTGTTCACTGATGAGCCTTGCAATTATTCTATGAATGATCGGGTGAAAATGTGATATTACTAGAGTCAATGGTATTAGGATGGCATGAATATTAAACACGGATATGTACTTCAGTTTTTGACGTAATTGTTTATAAGTTTGTTATTCGATTTCACTCCTGATAACTACAAAGGTTCTTCCACATAGAGTTGAGGATTTTCTTGTTTGGAATACATGTTTTTTTTTTTTTTTTTCTCGGTAAAAGACTATCTAAACTATTGTATTATATGTACATTGAAACTTTTACAATCAGTGAAGCATGCCGTCCAGGGCCAGCAGTTGCACCCTGGATTTCTGGCTTGAGCACAGAAAGCTCCCACGCGGGGGCTGTGTCTACAAAATTCCCAGCATTCAAAGGCTCCCACGCAGGGGCAGCATCAGCTAAATTTCCCATAACCCTTTTCAAAATTAACATCGTCTCTCCAGAGAGGCCCAGCAGACATAAAAACTAAAGCACTAAGGTGCGGCGTTACACAAAATAGACACATGACTGCCCACGCAGGGGCGCATTACTAAAATTGACTGAAGATTATGGCTATCAGACAGCCAAATCTGATCCAACATGAACTTAACAGAGTTGAGAATTGACCAAAGACCATTCAGACATGAACAAGACAGAGGCAGAGGTGTTTGCTGCCAGACAACATAACCATAATGCAAAACTAAATTACCCGGTGTTGCTTCAATCCTGGGATCGGGCGGAGGGTGGACGGAGAGCTGCAAGATGTGCCTCAGCCTCCTCACATAGGCTTTTGTCCTCCACGACGTATGCCCAGCCATGGCCCTCTTCGACGCCTTCCCACATCGCCCTCCATTTCTCCTCGGTGATGCCCGGAGGTGCTGGCCCCAATGGTGGCGAGGGGGCTTGCATGGGTTCCTTCCCCCTGCTGCCAGCTTCCAACGATGGTTGCGCAGCTGTTGCATCCACTCCATCTCCGCCTGGTGGCATTGGTGGTGGCGCGACCGAATCTTTCTCTCCAGAATCTCCCTGAGGCGATTCCAAAGTGCCTTGTTGATCCCCATCTTCTGCTTCTTCAGGAGATTTGGTGAACAGGATTGAGATGTGGGCATTGATGCCCGCGTTCTCCGACGTGCTGCCCAAGGAGAAAATGACAGAGCCAAAGGCCGGAAGCCCCGTCTCTTCCGCGCTCGCACTACCAACCTCCAAGAACTGTCTAGCCTGCAATGGTGTTGCTTTCGCCCTCCGATGGCAGTAGCAACAGCAACAGTGATGATGCTCCTCTTCTGCTGGGCGCCGAGAGGATGATCCTCTCCCTGGACCTCTCCTGCTCGGCTGCCGCTCTCGAATCCTTGCCATTGAGCTTTCACCACGTTTTCCCTGTTCCAAGACCTCTGCCAACTGGATGATGACCCCGCGGTGCCCTGTGGGAGAATTCAAAGGCTGAATTGCCACAGAAGTGCAAACACCAGATAAATTATGCCATCGTTTCCGCTCGGAGTACCACAAACTGCTGAAGTTGCAGTAATCCTCCCCAGACCAGGCTTTGCATGAGCGTCGAGCCTTAAATTTATCCCTGAACTGCTTGGCCTGTAATTCTTCCTCACGACCTTCCCTATGGTGGCATACGCAAGATACTGTGACTGCACTGCAGGGTGGTGGAATGTCCCCGCAATCCAGTTTCCCCTGACCCTGCAGAAATCCTTGCTCAGCCTTATTATGAAATTGCAATACGCCATCCTGCATATGAATAAGCACTTCGAGGCTTCGGTGCGAGCCCACCTTAATGGCTTTCTGAACATCCATACTGTCCCTCTGCTCGACATTGAATGCCTGGAGCTCGGGCCTTCCAACCTTAATTCTTGACGGCGTATGACCATAACTGCTTATCTCTGGCACGAGGCAGCACATGCTATGCATGTGTCTCGTCCGTCTGAGACGTGCCTTCACCCGCATCCGGGATGTTTGGAATACATGTTGAAACAACTTAGTTCCTCTTTTTGTTTTTATAAAGTAATATGCACTTGCATTGGGTATGATTTGGTTTCCATTCTAGTAGTTCATAATTTTCACAGGCTATAAGAGTCGCAACTCTACTATGAGGATACGAGTAAATGTTTTCCATTTTATACAGTTGCTATAAATGAGTTCATAATTCTATAGTAAAGTAAATTCCTTCTTTACATTGCAAACATTAACTGAATTCAAGGTTATGCATAAAAGTACTTTTCCTCTTGACATAGCAGATATTAGATGAATTCAAGATTTTATAGAACTGTTGGGTGAAATAAATGAATTGTATAACTAGCAGAATATTATGCATCTGTTTTTCTTTTTCTAGAATATTAATGAGTCTTGTAATCAAATACTTTCCTTAATTGTTCAGTGTCAAGTTAAGACCAGAATTAAGATCATTATTCCTAATGCATACCAATTTATTTGCCCAAATAACTAAAGTTTTCCCTTGAGTACTTATGTGCTTGAGTTGTTTATTTCATGCAAATCAATAGTCCTTTTGGAAGGTCTCACCACCCAACCATGGACCTGGCAATTACGTCCATGGTCCCCGACCGAGAACTTCCTAGTCCTATTGGCTGGAATCAATACAGTCGAGTGTATTGGGCGTCAAGACTTATGGCCAGCCTCAAGTCCCATACCCATTCGACAGTTTCCCACCAACAATGAAAATCTTCCCATTGGTTTCACCACCCAGCTCAAGAAGAAAAATTCCTGTAACCCCCTTGCTGCCCTTTCCTTTTCCATTTTGAAGAAAAGTAGTGGCAATTGTTCCCAACTCTTCAAGATTTGTTATAACTGTTTTCTTTTCTTTACTTTTTATTCTTTTAACAATCTCTCCAAAGTCTTTAAATAATAGATAACAATATCTGTTCTGGCTATTTTTAGGCCCATTTAAATAGTAGCAAATACATAAATGCAATTTTAAACTAGGTGAAAACAACTTGTCATATCTCGCTGTTTGTTACAACTCCACCCCCCGCCCCCCCCTCAAGAGGAACACCATCCCTGGTGTTCTTCCTCTATGTAAATAGTGTAGGATAAGCTTTTCACATAACCTCTTCTTCCTCCCAGGTAGCCTCGTCCGGGCCAAAGCGCTTCCATTGCACTTTAACTTGGATGATGTCTCACCTCGGTAAGGTGGTTTCTCTTTGATTGAAGATACAAAGCGGCTCTGCGAGGAATTATCCCTTGGGTTCTACCTGCACATTCATATTATCTTGTCAGAATGTTGCGAAAACATTAATCCTTTACTCATATTACATTTCTATCATCATTACCTGAATACTTTCCAGTTAATAATATGTAGAGGGTTGTAAACATATTTTTTTAACAAGGGCACATGAAAGTCATTGTGTGCTCAGATGTGTCCTGGTAGTGCTAATTTATATGCCACAGGTCCAATCTGTTCCAAAATTTGGAAACGCCCATAGTATCGGGGTGCCAATTTTGTACAACACTTGCATTGTAAGGTGTTCTTCCGAGGTTTCACTTTTAGATACACATGATCGCCCATATGAAATTATTTATGCCTTCTCTTCCTCTCTGCATACACCTTCTGCCTATCTTGTGTCACTTTTAAATTTTGACGAACCTTCTTAAAGGTAGCTTCCATTTCTGCTAGCATGTCAGGACCCAATGCTAATTTTCTTTCTTGACTATTCCAATATGTGGGTACCCGACACTTGCTACTGTAAAGTACCTCGACGGGGCTCATACCCAAAGATTCGTGATGCCCATTATTGTAGGCAAATTATACCAAGTGGAGGTAGTCCTCCCATTTCTGTGGTTGATGCATTACAAACATGCAAAATATATCCTCCAGAACTTGATTTACTCATTCTGTTTGACTAACTGGCACTCAAGCATTTAGATAAATATTCTGCCACATCTTTTCTTAAGCCAGGCCACAAATAATCTCTCTTGATAGAAAAATACAATTTCTAATATCCCGGGTGGGCAACGTAAGGTTTCCTGTGAAACTCATCGAGTAACACCTGCTTCATGGAATTTTGATTAGGAATATAAATTTGATTTCTGAATGTTAACATATTGTCAAAATTAATTGCATACTCACCTTGTTGCCCTCTTTCCCGGGCTTATGAAGCTTGCTTCCATAAGAATGCATATTCCATATCTTTGAGCGAAGCCTCCCGGATAACTTCTGGTAGGTTAGATTGCACACAACTAAAATACATCTCATAGATGCAATGTATTTTCCTAGTTAGAGCATTCACTAGTCAATTTTCTTTTCCTTTGATGTGTTTCAAGTCAAAATCAATTTCACTCAGAAATGCGTTCCATCTGGCCTGGAGAGCATTTAAGTTAGATTGATTAAAGAAATTTTTCAAATTGCTATGGTCAGTTAACAACAAAAATTTCTTCCCCAAGAGATAGTTTCGCCACATCTTTAGTGCATGTACTACTACGGTCAATCATAGGCAGATTAACGTTGTTCGTAATCCTTCAACTTTTGAGACTCGTATGCAATGAATTTTCCTTCTTCAGTTAGTATTCCACCGACACCCTCTTTACTTACATCAGTACATACTACAAAGGATTTTTCCGGATCTGCTACCTTTAACACTGGAGCAGTCATGAGTAATTGTTTTAGCTATTCAAATCTTTGTTGGCATTCCACTGTCCATAGGAAAGACCGTCCCTTGTTCTGAAGTGAAGTCATTGGGAAGGCGATTTTCGAAAAGTCCTTCATAAATCGATAGTAGTACCCTACCAAGCCTAAGAAGGATGTTATGTCGATCACATTTTCTGGTGCAGTCCATTCAATAATGGTTTTGATCTTCTCTAGATCCACCATTATTCCTTCTACTGATATAACATGGACTAAGTACTGAATTTGATCTTTGTAAAAATCACATTTTCTGAATTTTGCATACAGTTGGTTTTCTCGTAGAATCTGTAGCACTGTTCTCAAAGGCCCTTCATGTTCCTCTTGGTTTATCGAATATATTAGAATATCATCGATGAAAATCAACACAAATTTATCCAGAAATGGTTAGAAAATACCGTGCATTAGGCTCATGAATGTGGCTGGTGCATTGGTGAGGCCAAAAGGTAGTACCACAAACTCGTAATGTCCATAGCGAGTTGGGAACACAGTTTTACATATGTCTTCATCCTTTATTATGATTTGATAGTATCCAGACCTTAAGTAAATTTTCGAGAACACAATAGGCCCCTGTACTTGGTCAAATAAGTCGTTGATGTTAGGTAGCGAGTATTTGTTCTTTATGGTCAACGTATTTAGCTGGCGATAGTCAATGGATAATTGTAAGGTTTCGTCCTTCTTACGTACAGATAGCATTGGGGCCCCCCAAGGAGACACACTTTGCGTATGTATCCTTTATCCAACAGCTCCTAAAGCTACATCTTGAGTTCGGTCAATTATGGAACACTCATACGATAAGGGTTTTTCAAAAGAAGGGCTGCCCTTAGCATTAGTTCAATTTTGAAGTCAATGTCTCCTCTAGGCAGCAATCTTGGAATAGATTCAGGAAACACATCTAAGAAATCATGTATTATAGGGATATTATCGAAAGAGGTCATTTTGTTTTTATCATTGTTGTACCCTACCTAAAAAACATAAATTTGGCACCCTTTTCTTATACACTTTTCGAGTTGATTCGGTGTAATAGGATGCAGCTTGATATTCTTCTTAATTCATTGAATTTCCTTTTGTTTTCCTGACTCGGTAAGATAAATTACAGACTTTTCTTTGCAATCTACCAATGGCCAATGACCTTCCAGCCAGTCCAACCCTATTAATACATCATATGATCATTATGGAAGAATATTCATGTTGACCTGGATAGTTTGTCCTGAAATTATAATAGGGCAGTTTTCTGTTTTGGCTGCCACCTTCTTTTTGGTACCAGTAGCTAGTTGAGCTAGCCATGATTGTTTGTATTTACTAATTTGAAATTTACATTTTTCTACCACCTTAGGACTAATATAACTTAGGCTAGCACCTCGGTCAAACAAAATAGAAACAAATTGACCAGCAATCATACCTTTGTATTTGATCATGGTGGGCTGATATTCAACTTGATGACCGTTTAATGCTTCATTGATCCTAAGCATGTTCCTTACGATATTCCCCACTGTAGATGCTTCTTGCATGTTGGAAAGTTGCTCAATGCGAGTTCTCTGCGAGTAGTTTTTGTAATAATGTGCCTCTCTGCATCCCCAACACTGTAGTGGCAGTTTCACTGGTTGGTCCGTAACAATGTTACTAATTCCCTTAGGCTATCTATTTTCAGTGAATGTCTGAGACTTGGATGGGTTTCTTAAAAACTTTCCAAAATTCCATTGTTGATTGTTTCCTCCATGCATGGTTTTTGGATGTCTGCTTGGTAGCAAGTTCCTCATTTTCTTGGTAGCAACTCCTTTGGAACCTTAATTTTTCCACTTCATCTATTGATAACAAATGCGAGCCTTCCGGACTACATCATCCATGGTTATGGGGTAATCAAATTCTAATTTATCTTTAATGAAGTTGGGAAAACTACTAATAAAAACAAACAATATGCTTAACATCGAGACACATTTACATGTAAATAAGAAAACTTTACGGGAAACAATATGAAATATTTTACATCATAAAGATCGATACAAACATAATTTTAATGTATTACTATAAAGACCCATACTATGTATAGAGACAAAAATGGAAATATTTTCCACAACCATAGAGAGTATATAAAATGGAAATATTTATAAGAAGTCCTAAGAATACTAATATCCTAAGAATCCATATCCATGTCCAATGGTGGAATCTCATCAACAGAATCCATACAGGGAGCAATTACAAAAACATTTCCATAATCAAATCATTGCAATCCTCCAATGTTGGGTACCAAAACCTAGACATCTGTTCATTAGTTGAATCATCAATATCTATTGGAAAATAGATGCGAGTCATCATGGCATATAATAGGAAAGGAACTTCGCTATAGTTTCACATAAGAACCAGGCCATGGACTCTTCAAAATGGAAGATAACCACGACATTTGTTATTTATATCTGCAGAAATTTCTTCCAACAACTTCCATCTGAAACCCCAATCATCTTCAAAGTAGTCAATTCTTCATTCAACACACGGTTGACCAAATTGGAACTGATGTAATTTTTCAATTGGCCATACAGATGTCGAGCCATCATTGATAAGGCATATCAACTGATTCATGTATATTTCTAATGACATACATCGTATGTCACTGACTGGAACAAATGAAAAACCCTATTCATTTTTTATTACATCAAACCAATAGATTGTATACCCGTACCGAGGATAATCTTCATACTTCTTGTCCAGATAGAGCCAAAACAATTTACTTTTATAAAACACTACATTCTTACGGGGTGAAGTTCCACCAAATGGAACAACAACCCTTTGACATACCCTATCAAGACTACTGCAAACATGAATTTTGGACTGCATGCTGTGATACATATGTTTTAGAACAACGCAGTGATATTTTCTACTGCTTACATTTGCTAATAATGAAAAGAATCCCCAGCCTCCAATTCGTATTGGCCCTATGTTTTTAAATGCCTTTGTAAATGGTTTCGTTACAAAATAGTTGTGTGTATGGGAGCATTCTGTTGGTAAGGATAAAACAACCATTGGCCGAACAATACACTCTACTCTATATCTTGAATCTATGAATCAGAAATGAAACTAAGATATGTGCCCATTTTGATTAAGGTATTGAGTAGCAAAACAATTGTCTTCACTATTGAAGAAAGGAATGATAAATCCAAATTCGTTCAAAGAGAAAGTTTTGCAATATAACAATAAAGAAGGCTTTTGCAAAACATTCTTCCATTTCTTACAAACGGCGCTAAACTTTATTGCAACCGATAAAGGGAGCCATATGAAGACAATTTCAAGAACTTCGAATGAAAATAACTCCAAATAGTTGGATCCATGATCAAACAATGAAATCACCTAACAGTAAAAAAACACATTTGACATCAACAAAAAAATTTAATGTTGAATAAAATTAAAAGTAACATACATACATAATTACAATTTAGACATACAAATAAACTTCACATATACACATTGTATAAAATCAAATAAGTGATCATTACATTATTACGACACCGAACACAATTCCACAATTTTTTAAACCTAATCTCTATAATCCAAGATTATTAATGTTAGTAAACCTATAATTATGTTTATATTAAGGTCTATGCTTAATATCGATGCTATAATGTTTCTACAAATATATTTATAATATCAAATAAGAACAACTCATTATGTAGGTTTCCATGAAGGAAAACATCTAATTCATAATGCCAACAAAAATTGCCTAGAAAACACCATGTTATGTTTTTGTTGGACTACACAATTTTCCATTCTGTTAAGGATTAAAAATGTTAATGGTCGTGTAAGAGTGATCTTTTAACTAATAAAAAATAGTTGGGGAACAACTTGGTTTTTTTTTTCTAGATTCAAGATCACATGGCAACTTGTTTTGTATAGTAGTGAATTTATTTTAGTTATATGTTTTAATTATGTATGTAATTTAAATCATAATTAATTATTGTCAAATGTGATTAGGTGTAATAGCCACCTAAATAATGTTTGGTTGGAATTTGACAATTTTTTGTTGACTCAATCATAATGAATCCACACATATCAAATTAAAATTATATTACTAAATTTCTAAAACACCACATTCTTATATATTAATTTTTTTCATATTTATAATTAATCTAAAATCATTTTAACTTATTTATTAAAGACAATAGTTGTTAAAACTAAATATCTTGTAAGGACTCATCAATAACACACCTAACACTCTAAGGACTACATAATTCTACAATATAGATTATGTGTAATGAAGTAAATATTAAATATGATTTAAATAATAAAAAAGTATATGTTTTAATTTGTGAGAGGCAACAAAATTTTATATATTTATACTTTTTTTAATTATCTGAATTTTGTCACAACTCTCTAATCAAGTAATAAATAACCTTAAAAAAAAATTTATTTACCTACCCTTTACATGCTATGGTGGATAAATTATTTGTAAATGGTAAATGTTACAATGTTTTAACCTGACCATTAACCTTGGTGGGAATGTAACATGGGCATTATGGTTGACTTTAATTCGTCACCGCTCTCGGCATACGAACTTAATAGTCCTCCGTATGTCTATGCTTACAGCAATCCTTAAGAAATCCTGTAACTTTAAAGCCGATGGCTCGAGAGGTGGACAGCTGGTCCTACCTCGGATACTTCACCTTGATCCGATCGTTGATCTCAAGAGGTAGCCGGCTGGAGTAAATGCTACAGCTACAACAACAGACTCCTCAGGATTACTAATTGGATGGATGCTATGGATTCACACTGGAGATCGAACGGTGTAGGTTCACTTGCCATTGTATACGAGGTACCTTAGGGTTCGAGAGGTTCATTTGTCGATTGCTTGAGGTTTGCCGAGCCGCGTTCTCCAGGGCGCCTGTTCTTCCAACGATGCCACCCATGCCAATGTAAACCATAGCGTGAGCCTTCTTGGCCGGAGGCGATGCAGCTCCCAACATTCTATGCTGAATTCTTATGTACATGCTTTGCGGAAGGCGATGCCACTTCCAACTTTTCGCCCTGGACTTTTCATTCGCCTCTCAGGTAAACCCTCCCTCTTTACTGAAGTTTCTTGTTTGAATTTATATTATACTTGGTAAATGTTACAAAATGATTTCTCTTTTGAATGGTTTCTCAAAAAGGATGGAAGCTTACGCGGCGGCAGGGGACTACAGGGTCATTACTACAGAGGGAGAAACTAGCAGGTAAGACCCACGATGCCCGAAAGGAATTTACTTACTCTGCCAAGAACCAGAGTCGAATTTAATTTTGATTTCTTTCCTTCCAGGAACTTTATCTTTCTCTGTTAATGGCATGTGCGGATATGGTGTTCTCGGCCAGGAAAACCTCCGTAGAACGATTCCCTGGGTTCTACCCTTAAGGGTTTCATCAAAGATGCCGAATGACATTCCTGTTGCAGTTCATTCTTGATAGTTATAGTTTATAATGTGCATCTTCTGGTTATTCATTTTCCTTTGGGACTATATGAGAAGATTCACTAGGTGTTTCGCTGAGTTTCTTTCCTCAGCCGGGTTGCGTCTTTTAAATGCATTTAAACAGGAATGCGAACTGTTTTGGTTATGTAAATATTCAGTACTGTCGGTGTTCAAGCCCCAGGCGATTATTTGATTGTGGGTTCTTCATTTTTTGTTATATTTAAGCTTCTCTGAAACTTATCTTGCCAGCTATACCAAGCTCTGACAAGGGTTTGATTGTGTATTGAAACTGGCCGTATTTACACCGCCTTTTATATATATATTGTTTCTATTTGTTGTTGCATAGCTTGTTATCTTTGAAACACGAGTTTTTGTTCTCACTCGAACTACTGCTTTAGTTAGATATATATATTGTTATGCAGTTATATCCTCACTGTATTCGGCATATTGGTTGCATTTCCTTATATTAGTGCATATATTGATCGTCCAAAGGTTGGGTTTATTTTCTACATGTCGATGAAACATATTTATTCTTGGGTTTCACCGTAGGCCATACCAACCAATATATTATGAATTCCTTCCTATACAGATGGTCTATTCATAAGATTTACAGAATGTTCTTTTCATTAACTGATATCTTGGACCAATGTGTAGTTTGTTAACTATTTTACAGCATACGCTCTTTTCATTTTATTGAGTAAATATTTAACCCCCTTTTCCAAGGTTTTCTACATGAACTTTTCAGTCGCTGGTTTATATATTCTAATGCAACAGTTACCCTAGCCTTCACTGGTAATGCTTCTGATGTTTTGATAACTGTAATGCAATTCATTCACGCACTGATTTCACTATTCTGGTTGATATTCCTTATTGTTTACCTAGAATGTCTGATATTACTTTCTGGGTTTGTCTATGCAGTTATAGTTATGAAATAAATAGCTTCTTTCTCTTTTTCTTGCATTATAACATTTTACTGTTTTCTCCATTACCATTTGCTTGGTTTGTAAAGGATTTTGATACTGAATGAAAATCTAATTTAATAGTTCTCTGTTCAAAATAAATAGAACAGTTGAAGTCACTCATTACTAGTTTAACTTCTTCAATGTTTTGTTTCTTAATTTACAGTTTGTTAATATCCTTTAAGGAAAATATAGAAATTCCTCAAAAAATATTGAAATCATAATTGTACTTACCTGCAATGCCACATTCACAATCTTCTGTGCTTCTCTGGAATGGAGAAGATTGTCTAATGCTTGTTATCCTCCAAGCCACGAGATCAGTCGACCAGACTGAATCTCTCCCCCAAGCTCACTTGCCCGGCCACAGCCTTCGGCAACATAAAGCACCACTTGTGCCTGTGCTATCTGGTCGTCACCAGATGTAGCACTTCCCTTTTCTGCTTCAATGCCTTATTCCTTTTTGCCCCGTCTGTTCCTCAACAACTCGGGCCTTTTCCTTTTTCCCTTTTTTCTGTGGGAGAGGAAAAGCAGTTAGGGTTTCCCCTTACTTGCTGGCAACTGTTTCTTTTATTTTAGAAAGAAAAGAAAATAACTTTCTCATAAAAGTTATTATATGTAATTATTCAATCCATACTCAATCTTTGAATTAAATAATATTTTCATCATTTTTAAGAAAACAATAATCTCTGTTCCGTATTTACCTATAACGGTAAATCAGAAAATTTATTCACATAAACTGTTTGGTCATTACATCTCCTCCCCTTGAGATTGGACACCGTCTCGGTGTCTTTCAGTCATGAACAGATATGGATAGGTTCTCTTCATTAATTCCTCATCTTCCCAAGTGGCCTCCTTAGGCCCGAAATGTCGCCATTGTACCTTAACTTGGGTAATAACTCGTTTCCGCAGCTGCACTTCTCTCCAGTCGAGAATGCTCAGCGGTTCGACCAGAACCTCTCCTTCCGGTTCGACCTGCAATACACAATTCCTTTTGTTAGTTTTCTTTCAAATGGAATTCTTGCCAAATTTTATTGTAACAATAACCCACCTGTATATCCTGCCATCGGATTACATGCTTAGGGTCATACACATATTTCTTTAGTACTGAAACATGGAAAACATTGTGGACTCGTATGTGACTTGGCAAGGCAAGTTGGTAAGCCACCGGTCCAATCCTTGCTAAAACTTGGAAGGGTCCACAATATTGGGGCGCCAATTTGGCACACCCACTCCACTGTAAAGTACTTCTTTTGGCCTGAATTCGGATATACACATGGTCCCCCACTTGGTACTCTTTGAATCTTCTTTTTCGATCGGCGAAATACTTTTGTCTATCTTGAGCAGCTTTCAAATTAACACGCACCCTCTTCACCATGTCTTCCATTTCCTTAAGCATTTCAGGTCCTAGCCTTAATCTATCTTCAGGCCCTCCCCAGCTGGAGGGTGTACGGCATTTTCGGCCATACATAACCTCAAATGGGCTCATTTGCGTAGAGGTATGATACCCATTGTTATACGCGAATTCCACCAGATGTAAATATTCTTCCCATAGTGTGGGTTGTTGCATGACATAAGCCCTTAACATGTCCTCTACCACTTGGTTCACCCGTTCCGTCTGTCCATCAGTTTGAGGATGGTATGCTGTACTGAAATTCAACTGAGTTCCTAAATCAGCAAACAATGTTTTCCAAAAAGCTGATGTGAACTTCACATCATGATCAGAAATTATTGTTTTCGGAAGTCCATGTAATCTGAACACATTCTGCATAAAAATATGAGCAATTTGTGCAGCTTTATATGTGGATTGTACAGGTATGAAATGTGCAGCCTTACTTAATTTTTCTACCACCACCATAATGGAGTCATTGTTTTTCTTTGTTCTAGGTAACCCAGTAATAAAATCCATGGAGATGATTTCCCATTTCCATTCTGGGATGGGTAATGGTTGTAACAATCCTCCTGGATGCTGATGCTCCGCTTTAATCTGCTGACATTCTAAGCACCGTGCCAAGTACTCGACAATGCTCTTCTTCATTCCTGGCCAAAAATATTCTTTTCGGATTGCAGTAATCATCTTTTGATAACCCAGGTGACCCGCATAATGGCTGATATGAAATTCGTCCATAATCAGATTTTTAATTCTGCTTTGATTGGGTACATATAACCTTTGCTTGAAATAGATTAATCCAGCATCATCTAATTCATATTCTTGTTGGCTGTCTCCTCTAGCAGATTGTTGTATTTGCAGTTTTAGCTGCTGATACTCAGTATCTTGGTCTGAAATTTCCTTTATTATTTCCAAAAAGGGACTTTTCCATTCACTAATGGAAATTTCATACAAATTTTGTATTTTCCGGCTCAAAGCGTCTGCTACTCTATTTTCTTTTCCCTGCAAATGTTTTATATCGAAGTCAAAGCCGCTTAAAAAGTCCACCCACCGCGCTTGCCTAGCGTTTAAAGTAGGCTGGCTAAAATAGTTGGTTAAACTATGGTGGTTGGTGAGCAGCAAAAATTTCCTGCCCATAAAATAATGCCGCCACATCTTTAGGGCATGTATGACAGCAACCAACTCCAAATCATAAGCAGAGTATTTATGCTCATGTTCTTTTAATTTTCGAGACTCGTATGCAATTACTCTGCCTTCTTGCATCAAGACCCCCCTAATCCCTCTTTACTTGCATCTGTACATACCACATAATCTTTATTAGGATCAGCTATACTCAAAATAGGTGTTGTGGTGAGCAGATGTTTCAATTGCTCGAAACTTTTCTGGTAGCTTGGGATCCAATGGAATACCTTTCCCTTTTTCTGTAATGAGGTAATGGGAAAAGCCACTTTAGAAATCCTTCCATGAATCTTCTATAATATCTAGCTAATCCCATGAAAGATCGGACGTCCGTTACATCTTTTGGTACAGGCCACTCCATTATGGCCTTTATCTTTTCCGGGTCCACTGCCATTCCATCCTTTGTGATTACATGACCCAAATATTGGATTTCTTCTTTAAAGAAGTCACACTTACTAAACTTAGCGTACAACTGATGCTCTCGAAGGGTTTGTAATACCATTCTGAGATGTTCATAATGTTCTTCGATGGTGTGTGAATATATTAATATGTCATCAATAAATATCAACACGAATCGATCCAAATAACGATGGAAAATACTGTTCATTAAACACATGAAGGTTGCAGGGGCGTTGGTTAGCCCGAACGGCAAGACCACAAATTCGTAGTGACCATACCTTGTTCTAAAAGTTGTTTTAGCGATATATTCTTCTTTAATTCGGATCTGATGGTAGCCTGATCGCAAGTCGATCTTAGAGAACACCGTCGAACCCTTTACCTGATCGAACAATTCATCGATCCGTGGTAAAGGATATTTATTTTTGATGGTCAACTTATTCAACTGTCGGTAATCGATGCACATCCGGAGGGTGCCATCCTTTTTCTTGACAAATAGTACTGGGGCTCCCCATGGAGACATGCTAGGACGAATGTAGTCCTTATCGAGTAACTCTTGCAACTGCATTTTTAATTCTGTCAGTTTGGGTACACTCATTCTATAGGGTGCTCATGATACTAGTGCGACACCTGGTACCAACTCAATGGTAAAATCTATGTTTCTTCTTGGCGGTAGTCCAGGAATTTCTTCCGGAAATACATCTGTAAATTCTCGTATTATAGGAATATTGTTCAAAGAGGCTGTTTTATCCTTTGAATCTGCATATCCCATCTGGATGGCGTAAACCTAACACCCTTACCGTATACATTTTACCAGTTGGTTTGCGGTTATTGGTTGAACCTGCACTGGTCGTTTAACCCCCTGCATTTCTTTCCTGCTTTCTTGTTGGTCTCTATAGTAAATAATCTTGGTTTTACAATCAACTAATGACCAGTGTTTTTCCAACCAGTCCATACCGATTAGAATATCATAGGAGCCAAGAGGAAGCACGTTCAAGTCAGCCGTTACTGGCTGACCTGCTATAGTAAAAGAGCAATTGTTGACTTTGGCTGTTACCCATCGCTTGGCTCCTGTAGCTAATTGCACTAGCCACGGGTTTTTAAATTTAACAGATTGTAAATTACAACGTTCCACCACGTTTGGGCTCACATAGCTTAGTGTAGCCCCAGGGTCAATTAAAACAGTTATGATAAGGTTTGAGATTTTACCTTCGAATTCGACCATGGTTGGTTGATATTCCGCCTGTCGGTCTTCCAAAGCCGCATTAATT
Organism: Pinus taeda; assembly: GCA_000404065.3. Classification (NCBI taxonomy): domain Eukaryota; kingdom Viridiplantae; phylum Streptophyta; class Pinopsida; order Pinales; family Pinaceae; genus Pinus; species Pinus taeda. The sequence continues at coordinate 40,257 of APFE030618987.1, forward strand.
CTAGGTACACTACGTCCCACCTCGGCAACTGTTGAGGCTTCATGAATTTGGGATAACTGTTCAGTCCCTTTTCGCTGTGGGTAGTTCTTAATGTAATGGGGTCCACCACAACCCCAGCACTGCACCGGGGGCCTTGTTGTCCCTTCACTGTCTAATCTTGGTTGCTGTTCGCTGACTTTGGACTCATTTGCAGCTCTAAATTTAGATGTAGTTCTTGCTGCAAATCTGCTGTTTGCTCCTTTTCCATTCCCCTTATTTCCATTGTTGCGATTTCCTTTGTTGTTTTGAACTGCCTTAAAGCCCTTCTTCTCATTCCATTTCCTACTAGCAGTTTCCCCCTTTTTCTTACTCTGTTGATAACAGATTCTAGCCTTATGGATTACCTCATCCATTGATTTTGGATTGTCAAATTCAATCCTCTCCCGCATATATGGTGGTAAACTATTAACAAATCGCTGTACTTTTGCTTCTTCTCATCCATAGTCTGCTGCCCCAATCACAAATCATCGAATTCTCTTGCCTTTTCATCATAGAAGCGCTCAGTTAGATATCTCTCTTTAAAGAACCTTTGAAAATTATCCCAAGTAATGGTCTGCTCAGTAACTCCTTTTACAATCTTCACCTCCTCCCACCATAAGGTGGCCTTTCCCTGTAATTGAAAAATAGCCAATCATGCTTTAAGATTGTGGTCATATTCATAAAGCTGAAAATACTTGTTTATATTGATTAACCATGCTTCAGCTGCTTCTTCTTGTTCTCTGTCAAAATGTGGTGGCTTAATCTTGCGGAATTCCCCTTGTAGTTCCACCCTTGGTCTTTTTGAGGTTTGTTGTTCAAATACATTATCAGAACGTTCCTCCTGCTCCTCCGATCTTTCGGGGGGTATATGATGGTTTTGTTCTTCAGACATTCTTTGATGTTCTGCACTAGGATTAACTGGTGGTTTATTTTGTCTATCGGACAAGCTTTTCAAAATTATTTCTTGTTCTATCGTTAATCGGGCATTATCTTCTCGCAAACGAGCCATCTCGTTCTTAAGTTCCTGTACTGTTTCTAGAATTGCTTGATTTGTGACTCTGGCTTCTTCTCCAAGTTGTACCCACAGTTCTGGATTATTTTCAGGGCCATGCACGCCCTGCCCCATTACAGGTCGTCATGGTGTATTATCTGCCCTCCTCATGCTACTGTCCTCAGAACCCTGATCCTGTGCTTCATCATAACAAAAAAAAATTCAAGGATAATAATGAGAATGGCTAAATGTTTATATATTTAATACAGTGTCCTTATATGTCATTGTTATCTTACCCAGAGGCCTCAGTGCTGTAACTGGGCTCTGATACCATATGTCATAACCCTCTAATCAAGTAATAAATAACCTTAAAAAAAAAAATTCTTTACCTACCCTTTACATTCTATGGTGGATAAATTATTTGTAAATGGTAAATGTTACAATGTTTTAACCTGACCATTAACCTTGGCGGGAATGTAACATGGGCATTATGGTTGAATTTAATTCGTCACCGCCCTCGGCATACGAACTTAATTGTCCTCTGTATGTCTATGCTTACAGCAATCCTTAAGAAATCCTGTAACTTTAAAGCCGATGGCTCGAGAGGTGGACAGCTGGTCCTAACTCGGATACTTCACCTTGATCCGATCGTTGATCTCAAGAGGTAGCTGGCTGGAGTAAATGCTACAGCTACAACAGCAGGCTCCTCGGGATTACTAATTGGATGGACGCTGTGGATTGACACTGGAGATCAAATGGCATAGGTTCACTTGCCATTGTATACGAGGTACCTTAGGGTTCGAGAGGTTCATTTGTCGATTGCTTGAGGTTTGAAGAGCCGCGTTCTCCAGGGCGTCTGTTCTTCCAACGATGCCACCCATGCCAATGTAAACCATAGTGTGAGCCTTCTTGGCTGGAGGCGATGCAGCTCCAAACATTCTATGCTGAATTCTTATGTACATGCTTTGCGGAAGGCGATGCCACTTCCAGCTTTTCGCCCTGGACTTTTCATTCGCCTCTCAGATAAACCCTTACTGAAGTTTCTTGTTCGAATTTATATTATACTTGCTAAATGTTACAGAATGATTTCTCTTTTGAATGGTTTCTCGAACAGGATGGAAGCTTACGCGATGGCAGGGGACTACAGGGTCATTACTACAGAGGGAGCGACTATCAGGTAAGACCCATGATTCCCGAAAGGAATTTACTTACTCTGCCAAGAACCAAAGTCGAATTTAATTTTGATTTCTTTCCTGCCAGGAACTTTATTGTTCTCTGTTAATGGCATGTGCGGATATGGTGTTCTCGACCAGGGAAACCTCTGTAGAACGATGCCCTGGGTTCTACCCTTAAGGGTTTCATCAAAGATGCCGAATGGCATTCCTGTTGCAGTTCATTCTTGATAGTTATAGTTTATAATGTGCATCTTCTGGTTATTCATTTTCCTTTGGGACTATACGAGAAGATTCGCTGGGTGTTTCACTGAGTTTCTTTCCTCAGCCGGGTTGCGTCTTTTAAATGCATTTAAACAGGAATGCGAACTGTTTTGGTTATGTAAATATTTAGTACTGTCGGTGTTCAAGCCCCAGGTGATTATTTGATTCTGGGTTCTTCATTTTTTGTTATATTTAAGCTTCTCTGAAACTTATCTTGCCACCTTTACCAAGCTCTGAC
>APFE030619010.1:3792-15588 GCA_000404065.3 Pinus taeda
GGTCCCTATAATACTAGTGATTACCCCATTACTATTGTAGTTGTACCCCTTATTAATATTTTTGTGCCCCTATTATCCTCATATTGTTATTACTATGCCCCATAGAATCCCTCTATTGTTATTTTTGTGGCTTTATATTATTATTGTTAGGTCGGCTGGGTTATATTGTGACTCCTTAGACTCCTATATATAGAAAGGAGGTTTTGTCATTTGAAACATCGAAGAATTGTTCATTTATGTAATGTAAAGAAGGTTGCCCCCTCGAAGAGGCTGAATTCTAAGGCATTGATCTATCTTTTCTTGAGCTGGTTTCTTTAACCCATACAGAGACTTCATTAACTTGCATACCAGTTCTTTCTTACCCTTCACCACAAAGCCTTCAAGTTGCTTCATGTAGATCTCCTCTTCCAGATCCCCGTGAAGAAATGTTGTCTTCACATCCATCTGTTCTATCTCAAAATCAAAAGCAGCAACAACAGATAAACGTAATCTAATAGAAGTTACCTTGGCAACAGGAGAAAAAGTATTACCAAAATCAATTCCTAACACCTGAGAATAACCTTTTGCTACCAATCGAGCTTTGTATTTCTCCACTTTTCCTTCTACATTTGTCTTCCTTTTAAACACCCATTTGCTGACAATGGGTTTCCTTCCAACCGGAAACTCCACTAGATCCCAAGCCTCATTTTTGTGCAAAGATACCATTTCATCAACCATGGCCTCTTTCCAAAGATTTCCATCCTCTCAATCCACTACCTTCTTCACAGTTTTGAGATCATCCTCAATAACAAACAAAGCAAAATTTGAACAGAAAGCAGATGGACTATACCTTTCTGGTTGCCTTCTTTCTCGAACTAATCTTCTCATAGACAAAATTTGTTGCTCTTCATCTTCTGATTCCTCCTCTGTTGTATAGTCTGATTCTTCCTCCTTTAGCTCAAACTCTATCTTCTCAAGTTCTTTTGGTTGGACTTCATGTTTAATAAAGTCTTTCACCTCTCTGAACACCACATCTCGGCTGTACACAACCTTCTTTGTTACTAGGTTCCAAATCTTATAACCCTTTCAGCCATCATTATACCCAATAAAAATGCACTTTTGAGATTTATTATCCAACTTGGTTCATTTCTCCTTTGGAACATGTACATATGCATCACATCCAAATACCCTTAGATGTGAAAGAGAGGGTTTCTTACCAATCCATAACTCTTGTGGAGTTTTATCCTCCAACGCTGATGAAGGTGACCTGTTGACCAGGTAACATGCAGTATCCACCACCTTTGCCCAGAATTCTTGTCCTAACCCAGCACACTGAGCATGCTTGTTGTCCTTTCCATCAACGTCTTGTTCATTCTTTCTGCAACTCCATTTTGTTGAGGGGTATGTGGAGTAGTCTTCTACCGTGCTATACCACACTTTTTATAGAATGTTTCAAATTTCCTGTAAAACTCTCCACCATTATCTATCCTCAGCACCTTTATCTTCTTCTCTGCCTAATTTTCCACGAGAGCCTTAAATTTTTTAAAACTATCAAGACTTTAGATTTCTTCTTAAGGAAATATATCCATGTATTCCTTAAGAAGTCATCTATAAATAATAAATAGTACACAGACTTACCAAGTGATGGAACCTTCATAGGTCCAAACATATCACTCTGCACAAACTCTAATAGATGTTTCGCCCTCTTACTACCAGAAGGGAAACTCACCCAATTCTGCTTCCCATATACAAAATTTTCATAGATATCAAAATCCAAAGAGATATTACTCATACCTTCTACCATATCTTTACCATGAAGTATTCTATGGCCCTTCTCTCCAATATGTCCAAGCCTTTGATGCCACAACATGGTCTTTTCTCCAGAGGCCACTAGATTTTCTGCTCCACTTTCATGAACTACAGAACCGTTGCACCTATCAATAACAGTGCTACCTTGCAGCTTGTACAGAGTTCCAATCCAAATTCCCCGCATCAATACCAATGCTCCCCGAACCATTTTGCAGGTCTCCTTCTCGAACACTAGTTTTACACCTACATCATCTAGCTTGCTTACAAAAATCAAATTTCTGGCTAATGCAGAAATATATAGAACACCTGGAAGCATTCTAACCCTTCCACCTTGCAACTTCAACTTTACTTTTCGGCGACCAATGATTCTAGCCTTCCTGACATCCCCTAAAAAGACATCACCACCACCATATTTCTCATACTCGCAAAATCACTCTCTATGGGTAGTGAAGTGAAATGATATACCTAAGTCAATCAACCATACCTCGTGATCTACATGTGTACTTGAAGAAGCCAAATACACATCCCCATCTTCTTCTGAGGTGGTTTTTGCCTCTGCAGAAGGAGCATCATCAAATCCCTTTCCTTTATCACGAGCTTTAGATTTACAATCCCTTTTGTAGTGCCCTTCCTTTGCACATTTCCAATACACCACCTTTACAAGTTTTCTTGGAGATTTAGATCTCCCACTCGATGACTTATTTTTGTTTCTGTTCTGTGACTATCCTCATATAGACAAGGCATCACCATTCTAACTCTTCGTATTTTTCTGTCTCATCTCCTCTGTTAGCAAGGATGAGACTATTTCATCAAACTTCAAGGCGGTTGCATTACTACATATTGCAATAACCAGACTATCCCATGAATCTAGTAGAGAACACAACAAATTGATACACTTATCTTCATCTGAAATTTTAATATCAACAAATAATATTTGAATTACCACAGTATTAAATGCATTCAGATGTTCTGTTATCGAGTCTCCATCTTTCATCCTCAGGTTATACAACTTTTTCCATAGGAACAATTTATTCACTAGAAATTTAGATTGGTACAAAGTCCCTAACTTATCCCACAAAGCCTTCGCCATAGCTTCCCCTGAAACATTCAACAAGAATGAATCTAAGACACAATCGTATTGTGTTTTTTGCCTTCCGATCCAACTACTTCCATTCTTCATTGGACACTCCCGTTGGTTTAGTACCTGAATCTACCGCGATCCACTGATCTTTATCCATCAACAGGTCCTCCATCTTGAGTTTTCACAACTCAAAACTCTGACCATTAAATTTCTTGATCTCTACCTTTCCACTGCTCGCCATCTTCTTTCACCACTACAATTGATCTCGCAGATCTCCCACTGAATAAGGTCTACCACAGGCCCGAGCGAAACACCTTAGCAACAAAGTCATCCTTTGAAGCCAAAACAGCTCTGATACCAAATGTAGGTTTTAACCCTGTATAAAAATTACCTGCATACGAATTCTAAAACATAGAAAATAAACAATGAGAGAATAACACATAAAACACATATACACAGAGATTTTCTTCTGGATCCCAAAACGGGGATTACCATCTTGATTTTTCATTATGTTTCTTTTAATGTTATAATACATTTTTATACATGTTCCTTTCAATGTTATAATACATATTTATACATGCCGAAACATCCAATACCATGAACCGAAAACCCATCGCGTCCAATACCATGGACCAAAAATCATTGGATCTAAAAACATTTGCGAAAATCATGCACAAAACCATAGGTGAGTCTGCCCAACCTAACATAGGGTCCAAAACCAAAATTTTCCGAAGCACTTCCTTGGACCCCATAAAATAAGGTTACAGGTGCCCCTCAAACCTCCTATGATCTCCGCCCTCTAACCCTTTAATGAGACAATAATGCAAAGGCAATTTTTCCAAAAGAACATAGAATAGTGAACTAGACATATCACAACCAACAACTACTTGATATCATCCTCGCATATATGATAAACTCATAATATAATACCAATCCCAACATAATGAATTAATACCAACACAAAATATAATATGATATAGGTTGCCACTCTGTATTGAAACAACACCATGATACCATGATACACTATGATATACCAAGTAATATACACTATGATAGGCCAGCACTATTCTCATGATATGTTACATAAAACCATTGTAACATGAACGCTGCCATTTTATGCTACATAAAACCATTTCCAATGACAGAAGAAAAAAAAATAAAAATAAAAACAAACAAACACATTCCCTTTCGCGTCAACCATTCAACACTTTGCATCATCTATATCTAACGATATATATTAGAGCCATAATCCAACAAAATTATATCCAATGCACTGCCACCATAATACAATAACCTCTTATCTACCGCCATTATATCCACCGTAACATAATAGATAAGGCTACAAAATATGTAATGTTTCATCTCATGTTTTTCTCAGATTGCGTTAAATAGTTCCTTTGGAATATGGTTTGGAATAATAATGATATTCCATGTATAACACAGGACAATGTGCCATGATATGTCAAAATGACACTGCCCTGGAGAAATTTGTTTTGTCGATTATTATGAACGTTGTGAATGGTTTTCCAATGCCATATCAAATGTGGGCATTAAACGCTGGGACTGATATTATGTTACAGTGAACGTTGTTTTAACTTTAACGTTGCCTATAATGTAAGGGATTGTAACGCCAGATATATGTACCCCCATCTATAGGACCATTTTTCCTCTAATAGATATCATGCGTTACTTGTCATCTCTTAACATCCTCTCCATCTCTTTACTGGTGTGAAAATAAGATCCTCTCTTTATAGCAAAGTGCCTGAGACTAAATTTTCTATTAGCAGCAAGCAATAGATTGTACATTTGTCTGAGATTGTACATTGAGTTCCACAAAAGGAATTATGTGACGTCTTTTGGAGAATGTGATTCACTAGTTTGGGTACATGCGTTTATGAGTACGGTTTTGTGTCGCATCTAAATGGTGTTGTTAAGTGTAACCATTTCTTTTGGAAGTTGGGATTTCCCAAAACTTATCGATCCCACTACTGCCGGTCCATAAGGCCTGAAATTTTATTTTCAGGTTTATGAAAATGCACTCCCTTGAAAACATATTTTTCTCCCCTCACCCCCATTTTTCAAGCCTTACTGAAGCAAGGCCTTATCCCCGAAGTACAAGTGGGTTAAAAAAATAATATAGGTGTATTATTCCAATTCTCAACGGAGTGAAGCGTCCCCCGATATTTAAGTGGCCACTTCCTTTTCTTGTGTTAAAAGATTGATGAATTTGCAAGCAGCAAAATATTTGCAACAGAAATGCTATTGTCTGTAAAATCGTTTCCTTTTGCAGCTACCTTGTATTTAGAAGATCAACATCATCAAACTACTTTGACCCTTCTCATTGTCGATGTGGTAAATTCATATTCACTTATATGTAGAGATCTTCTATTTTGTTCTCTTCATGAAGATGTTCCAAACACTTATTCAATATAGTAAGGCCATGATTAAAGAAGAAAAAATGACTCATTGACATCTTAGCTAATACAAACAGTTTTATTACATATTTAAGATTTCGATGTGCATGGTAGCTTTAAATAGTTTTTGTAGCTATTACTAATATTTAGCAAACTCTATTGGCATAGTCTTCAAGGAACAATATTGGGGCTACTGTCCCCTTGAGGTGTTGCTTCTCTAACACTGTTTGAATTCTTTTTCTTCTTCTTTCTTGAGAAGCTCCCCTGAGGCTATGACCACTTCATTTTGCTATTAAAGTCTCAAGTTACTCATTTTTGTTCCTCTTCCATAGCCTAGTTTTTTTCCTTTGTTGTTGTTTGCATTTGATTTTGGTTTATTGTCTGGTATGCTTGGAGTTGCTTCTATTTTCTATCAAGAACTCTTTAGCTTATTTTCTAGTTTGTAGTCTTTGTCTTTGTGTCCAGAATTGCTACATAAATAGAACATTATTTCACCAAGATATGGTGAAAATGGTGTGTGTACTCTTGTGCTCTTATTAGCACACAATTTACATTCAATGACTCTACATCCAAGTCCATTGCACAAATAATAGTAACCATGGAAGTGTTTTGTGTAGTTGATGTATGGTTGTATTTTTTGTTTCCTTGTGTGAGGGAGCCTTCTTGTTCGCTGCATCTTTTGCTGATTAAAATTGTTTTTATTTCTCTTACATTTTGTTCCTACATGACCAATTTCATGGAAATAAAAACATTTGATGTCTTTCAAGGGAGAAAGGAATCTACTTTGAGGTATTCTAAATTTTTTTAGCTCATCTCTCTGAGGAAATGACCTTTTTGTAAGAATCATTTTCCTCAACTCATTTTTTGGCTCTTCTTATTGCTGCTTAGTTTTGTTTTCTTCTTTACTATTCACTCTACTTAGTACCTTCCTATAATGTTTTTTTGTAAGGTTGCTTCAGTATCCTCTATGACTACCTTTAAGCTACTGTTATTTTATTCTAAGTCCTTCATGGATGCAATCTCCTCTCCTAGCTTCTTACACAACTTGTTATTTTCATCCAAATCTCTTCTAGCTGAAATCATTTCAGACTCTAATCTTTCACGTTGTACCTCTATCTCCTTTAGCTAATTATTTATCATTTCCTCTATTCTCCTTTCCTTTTCAAGGAGTGCCTTTAGGATTACAATTTCTTCCTTGAAATTATGTTCTCTTTCATCACATATTTGCAACCATTTCTTATATTCTCTACTCTCATTCTTCAACATTTATGTTTCATCCAAGGCTAAGTCAAGTTTGGTTTGTTCTTTAGCTAACTTTGATTCACAAGAATTAGGTGTAGAATAGGTCTCATTTGTTTCAACATTTTCTTTTCCAGAGGACTTTTTCTTCTCCTTTTCTCTAACTAAACTACTAGTGTCTCTATCCCAAATTTGTTTTCTAAAATTTATGTCTATTACTATATCAAGATCCTTATTATGAATATTTTTATACATAACACATGTTTCCTTGACATTCCACTATTTTTCTTACATAGAGGGAGAGTCTTTGTAGTAGACACCACATACAAGCTTCCATACACCATGTCTATCAGATATTAGTCATGTTTTAACCTTATCTCTTCATTCATAAAACTTTGCAACACTTCGCAGGTAAGCTTTGATAGTCCATGAATTAACAAGGTTTACCTGCAAGAAGTTAGGCTTACACATAAGGAACTTGCTTGGATACCAATTGATGGAAAATTGACTAAATTGAGGACAGGGGGTGAATTAGCTTAGTCCATTCATGGACATTAAAATTATTTTCTTTAAACTCATTAACTGAAACATTAGATGAGAATCTTAATAAATAATGACCATCATAATTAATATGTGAACAAATAGTAATAATAAAACCAAAACATCACATGGATACATAATAACAACACATATGGACACCAAATATAAGTGGAATCCCATAGAGAGAGAAAAACCCAATTTTTTTTATTGTTGTGGTGCAAAGGTAATCTCATACTCCCTTATTACATATTATTTTTGTAAGGAGGTTGCTACCTCAATTTTCTACAAGCTGCAACATGAAAGAAAGCTCCAACTCCCATACATTTTCTGTCAGCTACAACCCATGGGAGGCTCTGACCTCAATAAGCTCCAACCTAATATTTAACAAGCTACTAATTGAAAGGCCACTACAATCCCCTGATGCAAATAAGAATCAACAATGTGTTGCTTTACATGGTCATCAATTTAGTATATCTCCATATTAATCTCCGCCTCTTCTTCCCTTCAAATTTGCTTCACATAGGCTTCATATGGGTCAAGTAACTAATGCATAACACCTCAATCATCTCTAGCACATTCTCTAACTCTCTAAAATCTCCTTTCCTTCCAAAATAGCATATTTTATAAAGATAGTTTTCTAGTTGTTTGTATCCCACATAACAATATGAAGTTAACACACTTGACTCTTTTCCTTCCACTCATTCATTTCCAAACTCTTCATATTTTGAATATTAGAACACAAAAATAAATCCTCCACCCAATATTATTCCCAATATTATTAGCATCCACATGTAATGATTAAATTCTTGAACACATGCCAACATCATGTAACATTATAGGAATAACATATGACTATATAATTAAGCATCCATTTCTAATTATTAATAACAACATTTTCCATTAATGCATCACAATAATCCCTGCAACATCTTTTCCTTTGCCATGGACTTTCATCTCAACATATTCATGTCATTGTCTTAGCAACCTTGCCTTTGTTGTCATCAAATCTTGCCTTTCCTTTTATGTCATGGATTGTTTCCTTGCATCACAACAATTTTCTCCAACAAACCTACTTCAAATCAGTCTTATACACAACACATGCAAGCATCAATGTTCTATGAAGTCATCAAGGTATTTGATACTCCTTTGTTCTAATGTCATCAAATATACCAAGCATAACTTGCTACTTTAGAACAATATATGCAACATCTATCATACCTATCTTCTCCTTTGCACACCGTGTTTCTCCTACAATATTCAATCCCTTCAATACAATGTAAACACAATGCCATATATATGTTTTTCTATTGTCTTGTTTCTCTTCTTTATTTCTCCTTCTTTGTTTCTCTTCTAGGGTTCCTTGTTGTTGCTCCTTTGCCTTTGTCATTGTTATTCATTTGATTCTCTTTTGCTTCTCCTATTGCTCCTTTGCCTTTCTTTTTCTTGTTGTTTCTTTTCCGTCACCTTCATCTCTTACTGTCCAATATCCCTACAACATACCTTGTTGCTCCTATGATGTTTCTACTCTTTTTCTACTCCTTTTCCCTCAATGAAAACAATTCCATCAATCTCCCCCTTTGAATTTTATGGAAAAACATGGATCCTCCCCTTTCATTTTGAGATGTTTCTAGCTTACCTCTCCCTTTAACATCAATTACAAGGGGTTTTGATTGAAAAATATTCTTCCGATCCTTTAGCATAGGTTGATCATCATTTTTTTTCATCAAACCACTATCAATCTTAAGGTTCAGTAATAGTACCCATTATTTGGCTTCATATCACCTTGTTTATATAGGTTTTTGAAGTGTTAAATGGATCCAACAACAACATTTCTTGTAATATTTTGATGCCTCATTCCACTATGAGCATCATATCATTCATGATTATGCGTACAACTAAAAAATCTAAAGCAGCATTTGTACTCTACATCTCCATCATTTCTCCAGATCCTTTGGAAGCAAGATCAGCAAGAGACATTAAACATATTTTTTGTTACACAATATTCTTAGATGAGACCATAGGTTTTAAATAATTTGGAACTTGCAGCTTGAGGCTCTAAATACGAATCTAATATTGTGAGTAATCTTTGTGGTATACCAAAAAATACTTTTCATCTCTCTTTAGTTGTGCCACACTAGGCATATTAACAAATTCTAGAATGCTCTGCATAGCTTCCTTTTTTTTCCCTTCACTTATTATGTACTCACTCTCACCATTAAAGGTTTCCAATTTCTTCAAAAGAAAGGAGTAAGATTATTTTCTAAACCTTTATTATCTTTCAAAATGTTGGCAATAGCCAAAAAAAAAAATACTTCTCGTTGATTATCCTTTGCAACTTATTCTTTCAAGAATGTATCCATCTTTTTTAAATGAGGAATGATAAGATCTGTAATTTTCCCATCAGCTTAAGATTTCTCTTGTGAACCAAGAGTTTTCTAAATGACTTTTCAAGCACATAGTATAGATTGAAGAGTAATTTCAAGCACAAAGAATGTTTTTCACTAGGTTGTTGATTGACTTTTTTTATTATTTTGTCATCTTCATTTCACCATACAGGCTTGGGCTTAGTTAGCATAGTATATCATTTCAACTTCCAAAACTTCAGGCACTGCATTAGCCCACACCGTGTCTTCCATGAAACGAGCCACAACAGAAGTGGTATCCTCATCCAAAATAATTATTTCCAACAGTGCGAGCAAGTTGTAGTTAGAGTTGAAGGAGTCTACGGTGGGGGTTATTTTAGTACACCAAAAGAATAGATCCTCAATGGCCCTTAATTATTTATCTACTTCAATTTACTTGGAGAAGCATTAAACTCGTCCACTACAGTCCATTAATCCAACAAATATTCAAAAGGCATGGAATCCAACCCATTCTCAAAGGCCTCATAGCAACATTACGATGCTTCACCATTATGCCTTGTTTGCGACATTGTTAGAAAGTCAATCCAAACATTCATACAGTCCTTCACCTCAAGTAGCACAGGTACTCTAGATATACCAATGGCACTGACAAAGAACATAGGCCAGGTTTATAAGTTATCTCAACAACATTCATTATATTGCGAAGATCCTGTTCGTAAATATTGCGAAGATCCTGTTCGTTTGCAAATACAAGGAGAAAAAATCTTACAATTGATTCTCATTGAACGTCTTATGAAATTTAGCTTTTGGTTCAACAACATGTTTTCTTCCATTATAATAGCATCAAGACCCACCATCATAATACACATTTCCTTTCTGACAAACAAACGCTAAAAAATTAACGTGAGATCTGTCTTGCTAAACTGAGATAAAACTAGATATTTTGTAAAATCGTAGACACTAGTGATGAAGAGGTCGTTTCTACGTGGGCCTGAAATGAATGAATATTGTTTGTCCGTTGAAATAATGATACATTCACCATTGTAAAATATAACTCTATTCCCAATGATATATTTTGATATATGTCTCATTGTATGGCACAGTTCAATGATAATATCATGCATACGAGTTTATATTCAATGATAATACTATTCAACGATAATACCATATTCAACAATAATATCACCCACTCGTTTCTGCATAGGCCTGAAATCAATGAATATTGTTTGTCCATTAAAATAATGATACATTCACCATTGTAAAATATAACTCTATGCCCAATGATATATTTTGATATATGTCTCATTGTATGGCACAGTCCAATGATAATATCATCCATCGATATAATATCATACATATGAGTTTATATTCAATGATAACGATAATACCATATTCAACAATAATATCACTCTTATAGTGCCATTATCCAATATAAATATAAATAATATATTATATATTATATATATGACACCGTTCAACGTGAATATGAGGCCGCATTGTATCTATGATAATATGAGACAACAAAAATTTGATATACATATATTAACACTGACCAAAATCATATATAATACCATATATTAATGTTCCAACTCCATGTATAATATCAAATATTAACGTTGACCGAAACCATATATAATGTTGGAATTCAGAGGCACAACAAATCAATAAACACACAGCAGAATTAACACAGCACATGTGACACAGTATTTAACTTAACGTGGTTCACCCAATCAATTTGGGCTACGTCCACCAAACATAGGCATCAAGAATATATTAATCAAATTGGAGATTACATCAAGAAATCCTCACACTCTCTTAGTAAATCATCTTGCTTGTTATATAGCATAGAGAATCTAACAGCCTCATAACTCCCTCACATCAAATATAGGAGGCATTAACTCCCTCCCAACAAACTGGAGCTAATCTAGGAAATGAATCCCTATTGTTGTCATCCTTAAGAGATTTTTGCCTATTTGACACAAAAAGAAAATCTCAACAATCTCCACCTTGACAACAATTTGCCTGATGTCCTGTTATTATTGTTTTATCTTTTCTGCAAGCCAAGAGAAGCCAAACACCAGCGTAGCTTCTCCAACAGAACTGGTTTCGTGAACATGTTTGCACAGTTCTCCTTTGTATGCACCTTTTCAAGAGAGACTCCCCTTTCAGTGATAACTTGTCTTACAAAATGGTACTTAATTGGAATATGCTTTGATTTACTATGATAGGCCGGATTCTTAGCCAAATGTATTGCACTTTGACTATCACCAAGTAACCTGATGTTGTCGTGTAACCTACCAAACTCACCAAGCAAACCTTTCAACCAAACCGCCTCTTTGCAAGCATGAGAAGCAACAATGTATTCTGCTTC
>APFE030619010.1:30133-48502 GCA_000404065.3 Pinus taeda
CAAGCTGTAATTTATCAGTATTCTGATCTCTTAAAGATGAACAGCTTATGATAAAGAGACCATCAATATGTTAGCATACAACTTGAGAAACTAAACTAGAAATCAGCTAGGAAAACAAAGTAAAGGCAGTAACTATGAATATGACAACTGAAAATACTATTAGAGATAAAGCAAATACACAAAGACACACAATCCCGGGCTAACACCTACAGAAGACAGTCCTGATCAGTCTAAAGTAAATGCTAGAAATGAAATGACAGTGAAAGTAGATCAAATCTATACATGTGTTAAAGAAAAGGAAAATTGCTGAATTCAAAAGAAGGAAATGGCAAGAACATAAAGGTAAATTACAAAGGCTGTTATGAACGGGGGCCCTCCATCCACAAATCCCAAAGAAAGATCAGCTACGTAAAGGAGTCAAAACAGCAGTCTTCTATTAATTCATAATGCAGAAATTACAGTCAAAAAGTGTTGAAACAACAGCTTCAAAACAGAGTTTCTGTGCTCACTAAAAGCGTAGCAATTACATAAACAAAACAACTAAAAACTAATCCTCAAGCGTGCGCAGACGCTGGATTTTATAAGCGTATGGACAACTGCCTACTGCGTAAAACATGAAACTGGAAATTAACTGACAACATGCTAATTAAATGGTTCAACAACACGTCAATAGGTCCGTGGGTGATCTGGAAGGTACGGTCGTCATGGAGGTTGAATCCAAGGTTGGATCCTGTCTCCCATGACCTGCGTAGAGTAAAGGAGTTGCCATCTGGAGTGACGTGACCTTTCAGCTCACACAGCACCATTTGAGCTGGCTTTGTTGACCGAAGTTGGATCCTCGTTGACCGGAGGTATGCGTGGCGTTACTAACCAAACCAATAGCACAGGAACCTTCAACACCTTCATTCCCACGTGCCCATGTGATTCGTTTTTCAAAATGACACGTGGAACATGGAGATCAATGAAAAGGTTGCGGAATTGCTAAATGGCTACGGAATTGCCAGACAGCTGCGGAAACTCTGTGCATATGTCAAAAATATAGACAAATAGTCAAACATTTAGCAAAGTCAACCAATCATGCTTAAAGACATCAAATGTAATGATCTGGGTAAGTTTATGAGGAAAATAGGGCAAAAGAGAGGGATAAGTGAGGAAAAGCTGTAGGTAATGATGGATAATTAGGTGCAAGTTAGAGGCTCTACATAGGTATTAAAGCATTTACATGATCACATGATGTACCTTCCTTCATTCGCAAACTGTACAACTGTCGCTTCAGGAGAATCCTATTGGTTAAGGATTTGGTCATGTACAGTTTCTCCAGTTTCGTCCACAAACCAGCAGCTATTGTCTCCGACGCAATGTTAAACAGGACATCATTAGCTAGACACAGTTTGGAATTCAGAGGCACAACAAATCAATAAATGCACAGCAGAATTAACATAGCACATGTGACACAGTATTTAACTTAATGTGGTTCACCCAACCAATCTTGGCTACGTCCACCAAACATAGGCATCAAGAATATATTAATCAAATTGGAGATTACATCAAGAAATCCTCACACTCTCTTAGCAAATCATCTGAATGATTGCCTGTTATATAGCCTAGAGAATCTAATAGCCTCATAACTCCCTCACATCAAATATAGGAGGCATTAACTCCCTCCCAACAAACTGGAGCTAATATAGGAACTAAATCCCTATTGTTGTCATCCTTCAGAGATTTTTGCCTATTTGACACAAACAGAAAATCTCAACAATATAATACCATATCAACGCTCTAGCTCGATATGTAATACCATATATTAATGCTCAATCTCCGTATATTAATGTTTCAGCTTGTATATTAACGCTTCCATCTCCTATATCATACCATATAAGTTGACCGTGTTGACATATGCAACATTGTAATGCAATATACGACACCACTATACTGCAATATATACCATAATCAGTGTAACACTATACATGACCTCCACATTGTGCCAGCTTGTATATAGATTTGGATGTGCATTGAAGGTTGGAACCATATCCAGCATATCTGACCATCAAGGAGTGGGCCCTTCATTTTATTTGGAGATTGAGGCGAATGAATGACTTGGACGTATTTCTCCTGCTAGGTGATGTCGTTATTTTATTTTTCGATCTATGGGAACCTTCACAAAGGTTTAAATGCATTTATCGACCAATGTAATCTTCCCATGTGATAATCTTCGGTGGTCCTAACCATGCGATAATCTTCACATGCAATAATAGGCGGTTCCAATCATGTATAAATTTCATCGAATTATATTATTGGTACTATTGTATATTGCCAACATATAGTTTGTATAACTGTGAATGACAAGCACAATGTGTAAGAAAGAAATTCTTGCGTTGTCTGGTTCTTACCCAATAATTCTGACATTGTTCTTGCAAATCAAGAGTCCAAACGATATGTCCCTCCACCAAAATGATATTTTTAATAGGACATTTCCAAAAGAGCATAGAATAGCAAACTAGCCATATTAAATACCAACAATGAACATTATATCATTCTCGCATTTATGGTAAACGCATAATATAATGCTAATCCCAATCCAAAGAAATAATGCCAACACATAATATAACATAATATAGGTTTCCACCATGTATTTAAACAACACCAGGATACCATGATATGTTATGATGTACTGAGAAGTATATGCTAGGAAAACACTCTTCTCATGATATGTTACATAAAACCATTTCCAATGAGGAAAAAAAACTACCATATAGTGTCAACCATTCAACACTTTGCATGACCTATATCTAACGATATATATCAAAGCCATAAGCCAATGCATTACCACCATTATATAAAGCACTGCTACCATAATTAATCGAAAGGGGATCCTCCAAGGACATTTTTGGGGCTAAAAGCAAATGTTTTGAGTGAAATTTTGTAATAAAGTTGTAAAGTCTCTGCATTTTGTGGTTGTGGAGCATAAAGGTGACATGAGTCATAAAGGGTTGTCCGCCCTTATTTTGTAAAGTAAATTCGCTATTAAGAGATCTACCTATGGTCTGCGGACCATGGGATTGTATAAGAAGAGCTAAGTAAGTAAGCTCTAAGTAGTTCTAAGGAGTCAAAAGTTGTAGAATAAGTCTTAAGTGATAAGAACAAAAGTCTAAGTTTCAGGTCTTAGTGTACGTAGAGGCTCTGCAACTAAGTGTGCATTGGCCTAGGGTAGAAGTTCGCAACTAAGTGCACAGACCCCTATAGCTATGTGCGTAGGGCAGATAGAGTTTGTAATCGTCTGAAGATATTAATAAAGAGAAGTATTTTACAAATTTTGTGTCTTTATTTCCTGTAAATGCATCTGGTCATATTGTGTATGAATTTCATTTATAATTCTTATATAATGCATGAATGTATGCAATTATATTGGCTATTTGAATGCATGTAAGAATATATGTTTACACAGCGTTAACTATGATTGTTTAATAAGATAAGTAAAACACTTAAGATAATTTTGGAATCTGCACGCTACGCTGCCCTAGTAGTACGAAATTACCTTAAATACAGGTTAGGGTTGCGTGAAGGCCAATCGTACCCCTTCGTGGAGGTATTGAAGGGTGGAATAAAGGGCTAGATGGACAAAGACCTAAAACTTAACGACCTGCACGAAAGCAGGAATAAGAGGAATAAACCAACATCACGACCATCTGAGGGTGCGGAAACTCGGTTCCAACATCCCCACATACTGCTTCAAGTGAGACTTCGGTCTACGCTCCGCGAGCTGGTGCCGAAAGGGTCAGTAGTGTAAGGATTTGTGTGGCTAACTAATGTTGAGCCTGGGTCAGGCCCCACCAAGTCAACACCTCTACTCTGCCACCATTATATCCATCGTAGAATAATACGATAAGGCTAAAAATATGTAACATTTCATCTCAGGTTTTTCTTAAATTTCATTACATAATTCCTTTTGAACATGAGATTCTTTAGGTCTCGGATAATAACGATATTCCATATATAACACACAACAATGTGCCATGATATGTCAAAATGACACCACCCTCGAGAATACTGACAAACATTTGTTGTTGGAATATTGATATAATAATGAAATTTGTTGATTCTTGTATATAATAATGAAATTTTCCATGGTTGCATTCTTGTAGTGATGATATACATCTTCTTCCACAACTCCTTGATCTGACCTTGCAAGGATATCCCCTCTTTCAATCGGGTGAACCGTTGCACAGGGGCTAGGGTGTGCATTGTTGCCTTTATCTCATCATACTAGAGCTACTTATCCTGAATGGAAACTTTGATCTTCTTAACTTGTGTGTCCTCCTATAGAGAAGCCCACAATTTTAGAGCTTCATCAAATAGTTGGCTACATTCCTTTAGTGCTGCATTGAGCTTCGCCATGTCTGCTCTAATGGAATTCTTGCACATCTCTTTGATCTCTAGTGGTTTGGTGGGTTGTAGCTTCAATTGAAGCTCAATGATTTGGAGTTGTAGATCGAAATGAACTCTATCCACCTATGCCTTTGATTCTCTTAATGCATCTTCCAGTTGTTATACTTTATCTTTAGAAGTGGCCTTCGACTAAATCTGGAGCTCGGGGAGCTCACTACATACTCTTGAAATGACCTTCTCCAGTTGCGCCCTCCTCGCAGCTGCCTCATCATGGTCCTGGAGAGCTCTATGAATTTCATCACAAATCTACTAGTTGGTGATCTACGCATCCTTGATCACCATGAGAGCCCATTTCTCTCACACCTTAAGTTGATCTGCTACACCCTAGTGTAGCTCATGCAATGTGGATAAGGGGAGCGTCGCGAGGTTAATACTTTTGTCTTTGGGTAGTTGGGCACTCTCTCATTCTGCGGCCTCATTCAAATATAAGGATCCATCAGGCAGGGGCACAGCCCAGAGATCTGAGGTGAGGACCGACTGCACAATACCTGATGTCATTAGCTTCGCGCTCACTTGAGACCATCTCGCTTGAACCTAGCTCACCTGAACCTGCAACTCTATGAGGCCCGTTTGGACCTTTAAAAAAACAGAGTGTTACTGATCTTCAATATGGCCCAAAATTTCTTTTGTCGGAGTCCTAACAATGTCGCCAATCGCATCAAGGTCGCCCTCAATGAGGACCATGGCCTCTACACTAGCAGTCTTATCAAATGTGTGCTTCTTGCATGTGCCTCCCGCACCTCACTTTTGTCATCATTTAAGAATAAAAGGAGAACCAAAATTCTTTCGGTTTACAAAAGGGTCTTCAATACCCTTATCAGTCCTTTCGTGTGCTGCCCTTCATCATGCTCATCCACTGGTTCCTCTGCAGTATTTTTCTCTAGATCAACGGTGATCATATTCTTTTCCTTCTGTGATCGATTGTGACCATCTTCTTTTCCTTATGTACTGGTTTACTGGTGATTTCTACACCTCGGCACTAGTCCCCATGATACCTTCAACAACATCCGTGGGAAGAAGCTAGTTAGTCATCCAGTTAATGACTGACTATGTGATTATATCATCTTTAGTGACTGTTGGGAATGGGGTCCCCAAAGGAAATTTTTGGGGCTAAAAGCCCATGTTTTGGTCATTTATGTAATAAACTTGTAAAGGCTATGCATTTTGTGGTTGCAAAGCACGAAGGTGTCATAAGTAATAAAAGGTTGTCTGCCCTTAGTTTTGTAAAATAAAGTTGGTTTTAAGAGATCTACCCATGGTCTGTGGACCATGGGATTGTATAAAAGAGCTAAGCTCTAAGTAGTTAGAGTCATCAAATAGGTAAAAGAGTCATAACTCTGATGTAGGAAGTCTAAGTTTTGGGTCGTAGCGTAGGTAGAGGCTCTGCAGCTAAGTGCACAGAGGCCTACGGTAGAAGTCTACAGCTGAGTGCGCAGACCCCTGCAGCTATGTGCGTAGGGTGAATAGAATCCATAATCACTTGGAAGATATCAATAGAGAGATGTATTCTATAATTACTGTGTCTTTGTTCTGACTAATGCATCTTATCATTTTATGTATGAATTTCCTTTATAATGCTTATGTGATGAGCGAATGTGTATGATTATGTTGGATAACTGAATGCATATAAGAATATATGTTTACGCGGTGCTAACTATGAGTATCTAATAAGATAAGAAAGACACTTAGACTCGTTAAGGAATCTGCACGGTACGATTCCTTAGCAAGGCGAAAGTGTCTAGATTGAGGGTTAGGGTTGCACGAAGGTCAGTTGTACCCCTTCTGATCCAGGTGGATGTTGGTGGCCACCCACCTATCCCATTTGGACCCCCACAACTATCTCTTTTATTTTTTCAATTTCTGTAATTGTAGCACAATTTACTATTTTTAGCAGTTTTTTCGGGTCCTACACTTCCGGAGTCGTTTTGAGGCCCTAAATGATGTTTTTTGAGAAATTTGGGGGCAACATGAATCTATGGAACAATGTTGCCCCTCACAAAGTTGTAGTTCTCAGATAGATCTTTCTAACGAGCTATTATACGCGTCAAACAGAGATTGGGTGCCAAAGTTAAAACCCTAGGAAATTGATGTACCAATTTACCCAAACGGGGCCTACAATTTGGTGTTTCATCTTCTAGGGTTAGGTTTTGGGATGTGAAGGATTTTCCATTGTTTCTTAACAATAAATAGGCCTTCGAGCCTCATTGTAACACAATTTAGAGGCATGTAGCCACCACATCTCTTCTCAGAGATAAGCTACCATCGCCCTAGCTGCTTATTTCCATTTTCTATTTGTAAGCATATCTCAGTATTTTACATTAATGAAATGAAGTATTATTTCCACTGAATCTTTGTGTTTATGATTATGTCTATAATTTATTGCATTCTTGTTAAAATCTGGATCAGTGGTATTAGAGCGGTTTGCTTTTTCTCTGTTTTTCTTTGCATGTCCCCAAGAAGGTCGGGATATAAAGAGTTAGGGCTTGAACTAGTCGAACCTTTGCAAGACCAGCCTCGCAAACCCCGACGACCTCCCATGGCGGATGAGAAGAAAGACGAGGGGCTAGGAGATCCTATCAAAATCATGCTCGAATAAGCCCTCAAGCAGCAAAGGAATGCGATGATGGATAGCTTTTCGCAAATCCTTTAGCAGCTACCCAGAGGCGACGCATCACTTCCAACAGCTACTCTGGAAACGCCACACCATTTAAGGTACAAGTTAATTTCGAAATCCCCATATTTGAGGGTCAAATAGACATGGATGATGTAGATAAATGGTTAAATCTACTAGAAGGGTATTTTTCTGTTCATGAATTTTCAAGTCGGGAAAAAATTGTTTTTGCTCTTCTCAAAGTAGCCCCCCACGTCAAGGACTGGTGGGAAACCTACTGTGAGCAAAAGAATCAAAGCACTAGCTCACTATTTTCAACCGCACCCACTTGGGATTCATTCTGCGATGTTGTCAAGGAGCAGTACTACCCTGTCAAAAGATACGAGGACAAATACATAAAGTGGACCATGCTGCGATAGGAAAGGGACCCAGATGTGCCAGATTTCACAAACATTTTTCATACCCTTCGCACACAGTTGGGTATCAAGGATTCTGAGCTACATCTGGTACTCAAATACCATGGCTACCTACACAGATACATCCAGGAAGAGATGGAGTTCTTGAACATCTCCTCGCTCAAAATGGCGTACCAATACACTGTCAAAATTGAGCAAAAGTTCAAACAGAAGAAGCGATACTTTAGATCTACAAATCCGAAGACCAAAGGACAAAGCTAAGGCGGGGTGACCCAAGACAACCCGTCGAAGTCGCAAGAAAAGAACAACACCACGAAGCCGAAGAAGGACACAGGAAAGTGGTGTGAGTTCCACAAGAGTCCCACTCATAACACAAGTGAGTGTCGGACCAAGTAGTCGTCGGTGGCCAAGTTGAAGACTTCTGAATCAGATGCATGTTCCGACCCTAAGCCAGAACTCGACAAGGGGAATGGCAAAGGGAAGCAGATCATTGATGTGGATCCCAATGCCACTATTTCCATTGCCAAGATCCAAAAAAATGAGCACGAAGAGCCAGAGGAGGGGGAACATATTTTCTACTCATAGATGTGGGTGAAGGGTTCGCCGCTGTAATTCATTGTCGACAATGGCAACCAAAAGAACCTCATTTCAACAAAGGTCATGAAGCTGTTGGGCCTACCAACTACACCACACTCGTAGTGATACAGTATTGGGTGGCTTCATAAAGGATGAGATCTCAAAGTTCACCACCAGTGCCGCCTTCCCTACAGCATCAAGCCCTTCACAGATGAGGTATTTTGTGATGTTACACCTCTAGATGTTTTTTATGTGATATTAGGCCAGCCATACTTGTGGAGGTGACATCCTGTGTATTATTCAAGGCCTCATGCTGTCATTATTTCTGTGAATAATTCATTATACAGGATACCGGAGGTAGCCCCACCTACCGCCACCTCTTTGATCACTGCTAAGAAAGGCAGCAAGCTCATCTCCTAGACTAGGAAATTCATTTTCTGTCTTATTCACTCCCAAAGTAAGGGGAAGATCATTGCTACATCCATGACCCCTGCGAACGGTTCCTCCACACAACAGCAACAGCAAAGGGATACGATCATGATAAAACACAGGAACAACTTCTCCTCACCCATAGGGTACCACACAAGTTTCAGGTGGGCAAAAAAGTTTGGTTGCATCGACAGAAAGAACACATTTCTAGAACCCATTAGAAGCTCAGACCACTCCAACATGGTCCTTACAGCAGTACCAAGGCTGTGGGGAACATTTCTTTGGAGCACATCATTCCTCCACTCCTTCGCCTGCACCAAGTGTTCAATGTGGACCGTCATCGACCATGCTTCCCACCATTACTGGACACATCAGAGATTGCAAGACAAGTTTAGCAGATGGAGGAACTGAACGCAATGGGGACCATTGATTCCTAAAGGGGGAGGAATGATCTAAGTGGATGTTGGCAGCCACCCACTTATCCCATTTAGACCCTCGCAACTATCTCTTTAAGTTTTTCAGTTTCCGTAATTGTAGCACAATTTACTATTTTTAGCAGTTTTTTCAAGTCCTGAACTTCCGAGCCATTTTGAGGCCCTAAACGATGTTTTTTGGGAAATCTAGGGACAACATGGGTCCATCAACCAATGTTGCCCTTCCAAAATTTGTAGTGCTCGGATAGATCTTTCTAACAAGGTATTGTACGCGTCAAACAGAGATCGGGTGTGAAAGTTACAACCCTGGGAAATTGATGTACCAATTTACCCAAACAAGGCCCACAATTTGGTGTTTCATCTTCTAGGGTTAGGTTTTGGTATGTAAAGGGTTTTCCATTATTTATCAACAATAAATAGGCCTTCGATCCTCATTGTAACACAGTTCAAAGGCATGTAGCCACCACATCCCTTCTCAAAGATAAGCTACCATCGCCCTAGCTGTTTATTTCCAGCTTCTGTTTGTAAGCATATCTTAGTATTTTACATTAATGAAATGGAGTATTATTTTCACTGGATCTTTGTGTTTATGGTTATCTCTGTAATTTGTTGCATTCTTGTTTAAATCCAGATCACCTTCTCGGAGGTATTGTAGGACGGAATAGAAGGCTCGTTTTCCAAGCCCTAGAGTGAAGTGACCTGCGCGAAGATAGGAATAAAGGAAATTAACCAACAACACAACCATCTCAGGGTGCAGAAACTTCATTCCAGCATTCCCCCATACTACTTCGGGTGAGACTTTGGTCCACGCTCCGCGGGCTGATGCTGAAAGGGCTAGTAGTGTAGGGATTTGTTCGGCTAATTAACGTTGACCCTAGTTCAGGCCCCCTCAAGCCAACAAATGGTTCTGTTGTCGGGACCAAAATCTGCATAAGAGATGTGTGATGTCGTAACACTAGAATCTAGCTAAGAAAGAGATTGTAAATTGGTTGGATAGGAAGATCCACGAATTAGCGGTGCAAGAGAACAAAAAACCATGACTGACAGAGGAACAGTGGTTGGACAGGTACCTATATACAGAGATCCACAAAATCTTTTTGTGCTCCTTTCTAGTTGATCTATACGAGGGGATCGTAAAGCTAGCAGATAGCCAAGGAAGGTGGAAACTTGACAGTACTATTGTGTGGACCCAAGAGCTAGTGCAAAGGTTGGAAGCATCAAAGGATAATATCACTCGCGTTGTCGATCATTGGCTCAAAAGTGTCATAGGAGGATCTGTAACTGAACTCGTGGTCGATACCTTAGTCAACTACAATGAGGCAAAGCGATGCTTTTTCAAAGGACCAAGAGATAACTATGTGAAATTTTTGAATACCTGGATTAAAATGTTGTTGTATGAAAAAAGGTTTATGCATCTACCTTGATGTTCGGAGCTATGCGAAGAGGAAAAAATTACAAGAATGAAGGAAAAAAGGGTCCTAAATATAGTCCATTGATTTCACCTCCACAAGGTGACAAAGAAGGGATAACACAGGTTTCTCTGTGAAGTGATATTTAGTTAATAAGACAAGGATTCCTACGAATACCACCTCCACCCACACCACCTCTAACTTCACCACCATCACCTACGACTTCACCCGTACCACCTCTGCCCCACCACAGTTAAGTATGGCAAATTCAATGAAGTTGCCTTTCTTCAAAGGCTTGGGGAATGAGGACCCGGACCAATTCTAGTTCGTTGTAAGAGCTATATGGGAAGCGCAAGGCATTACAGATAATAACATAAAGAAGGCAACCCTAGTTAGTGTCCTGTAGGATTGCGCGCTAACCTGGTACATCAAGTACTCTAATGATAACCCGAATTCTGGAGTGGCAGACATCCAGACTGCACTGAATAAAGAATTCAATAGGTCTAAATCTAAAGCACAGTCTATTGTGAGGTTCAAGGAAATCACGATGCAACCAGGTGAGACACCTTGGGAATTAGATCAGAGATTGAAGTGTAAGATCTGCGAATCTAATATGAATTTAATAGATGGAAAACATCATGAATGGTTTGTGGCTTCACTACAACCACACTTAAGGGTTGTGCTGTCACAACAGAAGATAACAACTCAGGTAGAGGCCTTGGAAATTGAAATGAGGCTGCATGAAACCCTGATGCAAGATCCAAATTTGGGGGGTTTAACAGATCCATGCGTAGTTGAAAAATATTTGCCTTGAGATGCAAAGTTTGAAGCAGGACAGAACAGTCCGACCAAAGGTGCACAAAGAGGTATGGTGCCTAAAATCCAAGAGTTAGGGGCATGACAAAGACCATTGTATGGTTTTTGCGAACTATATTGCAAGAGGAGGACCAATTCCTTTGAGGTTGGAAGCTCAAGCAGGACCTAGCGCGGGGCTTTCACTGTGGTGTGCTATCTGTCAGGTAGCAGGAAAACATGCCACAGATAACTTTCATTTGCTACAAAAGTTTGTGCAGGGACTGCAACAATTGTTTTACAACTTTAGTAGGTCAATAGGGCATGATGAGCACAACTATAGAGGCTATGAGTTGATGATAGATAGAACACCCGCCTATAGGGTTTAGGTAGAAACGTGGCCCCCTGACCAGAGCGCAAGATGCACAGACAAGATTTTAGGGGCGCAGACGAGGTCGAGGCTGAGGAGAACCTAGCAGAGGTCGGGGATAGTTGATCTGCTACAATTACGGAGGACTAAGACACTATGCCCATGATTGCAATAACCCAACATGTCTATTGTGCAAGTATTGCACTCTATTTGATCATGAAACAGAAGATTGTCCTACTCTAATAGCTAGGACAAAGGGGTGCTACCACTGTAGCCTATTCAAAACCTACAAATGATGAGGTCTGAGCCATGTGAAGAGGATCTAAACATGAATATAGTGCTCCGAAGTGGAATCACAACATGAGATGACAAGGGGAAGCAGCTAGAAGACAGTACATGGGTTCACGAAGCTCCAGCAAAGGAAACTGAGTTTGATTTGGAGCGCGCACATGAAACCTTCATGGAAGTGAAGAAGAGGTTCGTTGAGGCCTCCATCTCAGGAAGAAAGGATAAGCCTAATCAGGAGATGTAACCTTCTATGCTTACAGCTTTCCTAGACACTTGTATGAAGTTACTGCACAATAGTAAGGTTGTGAAGGGGTTACAAGAGATTATAAATAGATGCGTTGGAAACACCCTGAGTGAGCCACACATAGTGTTAAAGATAGGTAAGTATAAAACAAGGACGGGACGAGAGATGAGACTGACCGCACAGATAGGAGAGTATGAGATGAATTAGTTTATCTTGGACCTGGGGTCAGATTTGAACGTTCTACCTAAATAGACTTGGGAACGGATGAGAAAACCCACGCTACAATGGTCTCTAATTAAGCTAAGGGTGGCGAATTAGTAGAAGATCATCCCAATGGGGTGGCTGCAGTGGGTGACTGTGGATATTGAAGGTGCAAGCGTGCTAGTAAACTTTGAAGTAATGGAAATTGTGGATGACAACAACCCCTATCTTGTGCTCTTGGGAATTGACTGGGCTACTGATATGAACGGGGTAATCAATATAAAGAAATGAAAGATGATATTTGAGAAGAAATCACTACGCGTAACTGTACCCCTAGATCCTACTGAAGGATTGTGCTATACTGAACCAATCCACGATTATGAGAGCGATGGTGATTTGGACTGTATCTATAAGATAATAGTGTGAGACGAAGATTGGGTGAATCCAACAACGGATGGATGAATTATCTAGGATCACGAGTGTTCATGCACCTCAGACTCTGATGAAGAACTAGAGTGCTACCAGATCGGTTACACGAAGTAACCATGCTAAGCTATAACAGATGACCCATTCACTGCACTGTGTGTCATCAAAGGAAAGGAATCTGCCTACCTACAATGAACAATGTAAAATTTGAAACGGGAACTATAAACTCAAAATGGGAACTCTGGCTTAAAAACCCCAAAAAAACATCAAAAACAGTGCTAAAAATGAAAAGTGTGTATACTGGAACGATAGTTTCTTTTTAGGGTCAATTTTGAAGACGTTTTAAAAATTGCAGTGAAAATGAAATTTTCGTGCAAGAAACACCCTGAAAACAAAAAAGTGTTGATAATGGAACGATGCTTTTTTTTTTTAGGGTCAATTTTCAACATTTTTAAAAAATTCTAGTAAAACCAATTTTTTATGTGCAAAAAAACAGCTATTTATGAGGAAAAAACACACTAATGTTTTTTTGTAGAATAACATTTTTCTTTCCTAAGTATAAATTCAACATGTTTTCAACCATAACATTCTAGATAGAAAAAAAATTGGAATTTTTTCAACAATAAAATTAAAAAACAAAGACATTATGAACAAATTACATGACTAAATTAATCAAAATGTCATTATTTGTATATTGAATGAAACATACATTATATCTCTAATTTAATGTTTCGTTGTAGATATTCCAAAAAATAAAAATTATCATAATTAAGAAATATAATCCAACAACATAAAAATGACTCATAACTTTTGATTTAACACCATATGGAAATCAAAATTTTTATTTCAACATACGATGCAAACATCAATTATATAAACTATCTTAGACAATTATTCAAAATCACTCATATTTTCTTGCACGCCATCAGAATTCACATCTTCAGATTAATGAAAGGATGCTGACGAAGATGTTCCATATTCTTCTCTTTTATCAACTAGTGCCCCATCTGAGTCCACATGCATGCCCACCATTTCAGGTTTCAAAATTCTTCTAGATCTACGACTGGTTTTAGAAGACTCCCATCTCAACACTGTTCCTTCTGGTAAAACCCTTTCTAGAATCTCTATCGTCTTGAAGTGAAGAGTTCCTCTCTTTGTTAAATTGAAGTCATAAACAAGTATGTAGACATCCTCCAATTTTAAGAGGTCTGTATAGCGACGATTTATATTTCTACCCTCTCTTTTTCTCTTTCTGCCA
Organism: Pinus taeda; assembly: GCA_000404065.3. Taxonomy (NCBI): domain Eukaryota; kingdom Viridiplantae; phylum Streptophyta; class Pinopsida; order Pinales; family Pinaceae; genus Pinus; species Pinus taeda. The sequence continues at coordinate 44,034 of APFE030619010.1, forward strand.
TTTTTTTTGTCAACTATTATCTCTGGCATATACACACCATTGAATGGGTGTGTATTTGTGGCATACCAATGTACTTCAACACCTGTAACATCCTCATTTTCTGTAAAGACCTTTATAACCTTAGCAACCCAGAATGGATAGCCATTGGGATCTCCATCTGCTAGCACTGCGATCATGCAACCCTCCTTAATATCATGTATTGAACCCCTGTAGAGATCTTCCATGGCTTCACGTTGTGCACGAGATCTTCTGGAACCAATACACATCTTTCTTTCCTCTGCCTATGAAGAATTAATAATACCTTGAGATTGTTGTTGTTTAACAATGTTTATTTCCTCATGTTTGTTTGACACATTTTGTGGCCAAATAAATGGATTTTTCAAAGGTATACCATCATTTGTTGTTGTTGAAATTATATCACTTTGATTATTGAAAAATGACTCCCACCAAACTAAATAAGCAATGTCAAAGTAATCATATGTATATCTGATACATTTTTTTATTTATTCTAGGCAATCAAAATAATTTATATCTCTATTCTGTCTGCGTGCATTATGAACTTCACCAATTGATTGTAATAACAATATTTTTTATGCAAATATTGGATGATCTGGAATGAACTTCAAAAATTCCAAACCTGATGATGGTGCTCATTCTGCAGTACTTGAATACTTCTTGCCCCATATTAGTGTTTTCCCATCAATTTTTTTGATACGAAATTGATGCTGGAAGCTAATGTCATTAATTTGTTCAACGCATTTCTCTTCACCATGCGATCCCAGAATAAACCTTCGTGTGTCAATAGTTTCTTCCAACACATCAAAAGTAGGCTTTGGCATGTATGATTTCTTAATACATTCAATTAATGATGGCAAGCTCCCAACTTCCTTCCTACTCAATGTGACTAAAAAATGATTGAACATTTGATCAATATGGCCATGAGTGTGCCCAACAAGAAGGAAACCAACCTTTACCTTCTAAAAAATTCTCAATTCAACAAACATGTTTAGATATCCAAAAACAAGCTAATTTTTGTTTTCACAACAAGTGTTGTCCAATTGTAGATACAAAACTTCAGGAAGATTACCAAACCAATGAGAAAGCACATCATGAATTAAGGTTATTGTCATATTTGCATCATTATGAATATTTGGAGTTGTGAAATACACCCTTGGCAACATTTTCCCATTGAAGACCATACAACCGACCAAATGATACTAAATAAAATTTTCCTCCTGTAAATTTTTGGATGTGTGAAAAAAATGTGGTAAAAGTGTTTTCTTCTGGTCCATACCATCAATTATCAAACCCAAATATTTATTGATAATCTGAATATTTATTGGGTGTTTTCTTCTTGTACAACTTTTTCCTTTCATTTGTTTGTTTTTCATGATGCTCCTAACGTTCTTTGACTATTGAATCTACACAACATAAAAGAAAGCCATTAAGAAATATGTTTTCATATTTGATGACTATACAATTTTAAAAGTTAAAGTTATGAATGCTTACCTCTTTTTGGCTCTTCAAATTTCTCCCTTTTTTATTTAAGAGAAGCACATGTACTGCAAATCCCCATCCTCGTCTTCTTAGGAATACAGACATTGCTAAATTCTTTCTTCCACACCTTCACAAAATATTGATATGTAATAAACCAACGATGTCCCTCAGCACCTTCTGCATATTCTATGTATCAGTTGTAGATTTCTCGTCTTGAAAAATTATATGGAATGTGTATTATCTCTCTATTTGGCATACACTCTCCATGCTTTGAAAATAAATCTTTCATCCATGACATTGCAGTATTTGATAATGGCCCAAACTGTCATTTATGACGTACTTCTGAATAAAATGTGGGATCCTTTTCCAAATTTTCTTGGATTCTCGAGAGATGAAAATTCCCCATCGAATGAAACATTTTGAAATCCTTTCTACAGGTAAATAAAGACCTAATATGATAATCATAACCTCACAATGTAGATTGCATGCACCCAACTAAATATGAATTTTGCATGCTTTTATTTATTGACAAATATCTCTTCCTTTTCTATAATGCAAATTTGTCATCCATATATTTCAAGCAATCTTTTTGACAACATTCACTTGAAATGAGAGTGTTTATAGAACTTCTTCTCATCAAATATTCTGCTCTACCCCTTGTATAACTAGAACATCTTGCATTGATACAAAAAGATCTACTTCTACTTGATACAATATTTCTTGGCAACATCTCCATCATTGGGTCATCATTTGTATAAGAATTTTTATCATCATTATGAGGAATGTTATCCACACTATGATCAACAGTGCTTTTCAAACACTGACTTGGAGGATATTCTTCATCTTCCCCTTCTTCAGTGCTACTGTCATAGTCCTTAGAATTGAGACTTAGTGGAAAATTTGAATCGAAGTTTATTGGATATTCTTCCTCATGTGCATTGTTAGTGCTGCTCTCATAGTCCATAGAATTAGGACTACATTGAAAATGTTATTTTTTACTTACTGAAAATGCTACATCTTGTCCTTTGTTACTGCTACTCTTATAGTCATTAATATTAGGACTAACTGCTTCATCCTATCTTTCATCACTACTGCTCTCATAGTCCATAGGATTAGGACTAAGAGGACACTGTGGAACTCCATTCTTTTGAAATTTTTCATCATTCTCTTCATCACTACTCCTCTCATAGTCCATAGGATTAGGACTAAGTGGACACCGTGACACTCCATTCTTCTGAAATTTGTCATCACGCTCTTCATCACTGCTGCTCTCATAGTCCATTGGATTAGGATTAAGAGGACACCGTGACACTCCATTATTTTGAAATTTTTCATCATGCTCTTCATCATTGCTGCTCTCATAGTCCATATGATTAGGACGAAGTGGACACCATGACACTTCATTCTTTTGAAATTCTTCATCATGTTCTTCATCACTGCTGCTTTCATAGTCCATAGAATTAGGACTAAGTGGACATTGTGACACTCTATTCAGTTGAAATTCTTCATCACTATTGCTCTCATAATCCATTGGATTAGGACTGAGAGGACACCGTGACACTCCATTCTTTTGAAATTTCTCATCATGCTCTTCATCATTGTTTCTCTCATAGTCCATTGGATTAGGACTAAGAGGACACCGTGACACTCCATTCTTTTGAAATTTTTCATCATGCTCTTCATCACTGCTACACTCATAGTCCATAGGATTAGGACTAAGTGGACACCATCCATTCTTTTGAAATTTGTCATCATGCTCTTCATCACTGCTCCTCTCATAGTCCATTAGATTAGGACTAAGAGGACATCGTGACACTCCATTCTTTGAAATTTTTCATCATGCTCTTCATCACTGCTGCTGTCATAGTCCATAGGATTAGAACTAAGTGGACACCGTGACACTCCATTCTTTTGAAATCCGTCATCATGCTTTTCATCACTATTGCTCTCATATTCCATAGGAATAGGACTAAGAGGACACTGTGACACTCCATTCTTTTGAAATTTGTCATCATGCTCTTCATCACTACTACTCTCATAGTCCTTAGGATTAGGACTAAGTGGACACCGTGACACTCCACTCTTTTGAAATTCATCATCATGCTCTTCATCACTGTTGCTCTCATAGTCCATAGGATTAGGACTAAGTGGACACTCTGACACTCCATTCTTTTGAAATTCGTTATCGTGCTCTTCATCACTGCTGCTCTCATAGTCCATAGGATTAGGACTAAGAGGACGCCTTGACACTCCATTATTTTGAAATTTTTCATCATGCTCTTCAATATTGTTGCTCTCATAGTCCTTAGGATTAGGACTGATTGGACACCATGACACTCCATTCTTTTGAAATTCGTTGGCATGCTCTTCATCACTACTGCTCTCATAGTCCATAGGATTATGACTAAGTGGACACTGTGACACTTCATTCTTTTGAAATTCATCATCATGCTCTTCTTCACTGTTGCTCTCATAGTCCATAGGATTAGGACTAAGTAGACATCGTGGCACTCCATTCTTTCGAAATTCTTTATCATGCTCCTCATCATTGTTGCTCTCATAATCCTTAGGATTAGGACTAAGTGGAAACTGTGACTCTTTATTTATTTGAAATTCTTCATCCCCTCTTTCAGCAGTGCTGCTCTCATAGTCCTTAGGATTAGGACTAAGTGGAAGAATTGACTTTCTATTCATAGTGGAAGAATTTCCATTATATTCATTAATATGATTAGAGTTGTTACATGACGAAGATGTTGATGCTTTACAAAGCGAAACTTCACTTTCAGAAGAATCCATCCCTTTCAAATAGAAGAGGTTGAATGATACAAATGCAGACTCTCCTAAAGACATTATATAGCTTAGACAATGAAATTTTCCTTCCAAAAAATTTTCCCTTCAAAAATATTCGCCAAAATATTTCCCTCCAAAAATTTTGTTTCATGTATTTCCCTTCATTATTTTATTCTACAATT
>APFE030619010.1:50369-71947 GCA_000404065.3 Pinus taeda
TGGTGGTAGGGCGATGTATTTTTTTAATTTCTTATTTTTTTCTAAATTGTTACTGTTTATAAAATTAATTATCATTTATCGTTTTCGTTTTTAATTTAAGTTACTATGTTTTTTTCATTTACTGATTTATATGTATCTTTTTTTTAGGAAAATGGCATCAAAGGAAATTTATGTGAATCTTTCTAGACCAAGGACTCTTAAAGGTGGATCTTCAAAAACATTAATAAACGAACCCCACCTGGGAGCTCATACTAGAAGAAATAAAAAGAAATGAAACTTCCATCAAATGTCTGGTATGCGAAAGAAAGAGAAAGCCAAAATATGCAGATATATCTATATGTTGAAATACCTAATGATAATGGAATTTATGACGTGATGGGTCATAGACATGTGTTCGGTACCCGATAGTGAAGTTGTTTACATACTTACAAAACCACCCAAGTAACATGAAATGATTAAATGCAATTATCATATTCATTGTATGACACAAGAGAGGTATCTACAAAGTTGGGTAAACAAATCATAAATGAGATGAAACAAAATATCGTAAATATTGTTATTTATATTTGTGTTTTGCGTTCTTGTAACTGTCTCACTATATTTTTTTAACTTCGTTTTTATTGACATATGACATTTTGTTTGAAAGAATTTTGTTGAAATTTGTTCAATTAGGTTGGGAGGCATTCATTTCATAGAGCATGATATTATGAAAGTTGTCAGCAGTTTCTACTCAGTGTGAGAAGAAGATATGGAAAACAAGCAAAATGTAGTAATTCATGATGCTACAAAACTGCATCCAAGGGATCAGGAAAAAACCCTCTAGTGGATAAATCTAGTAAGGGTAGACAAGTTACTATTGAAGACAAGGAAGTTGAAACTGGAAGTGAAGAATATCTTGTTGTTACTGAGGATGACATTGGAATTAAGAAGAGTTGTAAAAGACCAAAAGTAACAATTTCCAAGAATAAATCTATTACAGTTAATGATGAGAATGTTATGAAGAAGAAATGTAAAGTTGAACATTTTGAAGTAGTCATTACCAACAGTCAAGAACCTAGTGAAACTTCAAAATAAAGCAGAGAAATCATTACACCAATAGCTGATTTAGTGGATGGCGTTATCAAAACAAAACAAAATTCCATTCGACAGAACTTGACAAAGAGAAACTTAATTGAGGGTGGTCGTACATTTCAACTTAATGTCAGGAAAATCTATAAGGTAAGTGAAGGATAATGTCAATATCAAATCAGAAAGCCACACCATCTACATGTTCACAACTTGAAAACATTGATGAGGTACAATCCATATGCTCATGTGGTTAATTGTGTGCTTCTTTTGGATCTAGTTCATGTTCCCAACAAAGAAGCATTTGATAAGTTAAAATGTTTTGAATACAATTATTATATGCTTGGGGGGAACCATTCTATAGAAGCTCAAAGACAATTGATGGAGGAATATCCCAATAACCCACATTTTGAAACAATGAAATGTATCATTTATGCTAGTTTATCAAATACAGAAGCAAAGTTAGTGGCATGGGATCATAATTCAGATAACGAATATAGGATGTCTATGACTTTCATCCAAAGGGTTAGATTTATTCATAGTGAATTTGAAGAAAATGTGGTGGGGATAGGATAAATGTTACTGTAGATTTTCGAAAGGAATGTTGTATGGAAATATGCTATCAAATTAAAGAGAAAATCAATTCAAAAGGCGGTAAAGGTGGAAAATTTAGTGATTTATTCAGAGGTGTAGACAACATTTTCCAGTTGGCATTTAGAACTGGAGAGATATGGGAGTTAATTAATGAGATTTTTAGCATGTGGGAGAAAATTGGAATTAAAATCCAGAAGGTCAAAAAGTCTAAGCCATTGATATGTAGCAATAGTAAATCAGGTACTGAAATGAAGCGGCTTCCAGAAGATATGACTATCACCTTCGAGAGCATTGCAAGGAGTGAAGGATGAAAAAATTGTCAAAGCAATACTATCTCGTGTGAGGTTAAGAGAATTATCATTGGAGTAAATGTCTAATGAATTTCAAAAGTAAGTTTGTTGAATTATTTTTATTTATTTCTAGATTATAATTTTCTTTTAAATATAACATATTGTTCTTGGTAGTATTTGTTATACATATAGTTATATTAACTTTTTTTACTTTATCCATGCAGTCACAAAGTTTACATGAAAATTTAAGAACAAATGGTTAAATTGTTGAATGAAGATAGTTAGGATGATGTTGTACACAACTATCCAAATTCAAGTTCTACATCAACATTAAAAAAAACTATTTTGCATTTAAAAAGATATGTTGATTTATAATTCATTTTTATTCATCTGTATACTATTTCTAATTTATAACTTACACATATAGTTGTTTATTTTATAAAAGATGAAGAAGGATGAAAATGGAGCACTAAATAGTTTCAGAACGTTTATTGAAAAAATAAAGATCGGAAGACTAAAGAAGCAACGTCTTAAGAATGTTAAACTTGATCCAACTCTTACTCATTTCATTTGGAATGGGCTAGACACTATTCAATATCAAGTAATACAAGGCGACTGTGAAGAGATTACTAAACTCATACCTAAAAGGGATTATGCCATAGTTATTGTAGATATTCTCCATGGTTTCAATATTCCAAACATTGACTATGATAGTGACCCTTATAGTTATCAAGCTCTTAGTAAAGTGGTTGCGGGATTTCTAGAAGTCACGTCATCACCATTATGGAGATTTATGACATTTCATTCAAACACATAATTGGCGATGTTATTGTCAAGCTTCAAGGCGAAAACGAATTCAAGGATGCAGCTTACATGGTAATGCATTTAGAATGTATATTTGATTAATGTTAAAAAATTCATTTATGTACAAGTTAATTGAACTTTTACTATTTCATGTTATAAGCAAAAGTTAAATCTTCTTAACCGTGAAGATCAACCATTTATAAATGATTGTGAGTCCATCCATATTGATAGTTGGGCAAAAGATGATAGCTATATGTCTATGATTTTTAATCGGGTAGATGGAAAGAGTAATAGCCAAATACTGACTTATGATGTTGTTGTGAGAAAAATAACCTATGAAGACAAAGAAGGAAGATGAGTGATAGTTAACATTTATCAGAAACCGCAGTTATTGATTAACTATCTTATAGACATATGTTCAAATGAAGGAGATTGGGTTACGGATTTATTTTCTGGCTCAGGTAATTTTTATTATATGGAATTGAATTTTAATATGTTATTTATTAATTTATATGTCATTGTACTAATTTACTTCATTATTTCTTTTTTGCTTGATAACTAGGTACAACACTAGCATGTTTCCTTCAAAAAGGAAGAAGTTGCATTGCCATTGAAAAAGATCCAATACAGTGCAATTTTATTCAGTAAATAATTAATGCTCTTCAATTTCTTCTAGATGCAATGCAAGAAATTGGGTTGAAGAAAGGGGACTTTAGTGAATCACGTGTGGCAAAAAAGGCAAAAGAACCCCAACCACCATTACATGGAATGACTGGAAAGGCATACCTTCGGAGATTCCAGACATCAAAGATCCATTAGAGGAGGAAAATGAGCAAAATGAAGAAGAAAATATTGTGGAAGAAGACAATGATGAAAATATAGAGGACGAAGACTTTGGATTACGTGACATTGTTGATTAAATTTAAGTTATGCTTGGAAATCAAGCTCATTTTTTGTAACTATTAATTATTTATACTTGTAACATTTTAACTTTGACATTTTATGAGAAGAATAAGCACTCAATTAAGGTTATTATGTGTTCAATATTTATATTGAGTGATTTTCGCATTAATTTTTATGTTAATCATTATTTTTTTTTTAAACAGAGATTATTATTATTTTTTGACATGAAATTCATAAAAAAAAATATTATTTAACCATTTTTAGTTAAAATCTTCATATAAAAATTATGATTTTGACATGTTATCTCTAGCAAAACAATTACAAAAAATTATCAAAACGTGTAGTTTTTTAGCTGCATTTATGTTAGAAATGGTTATTTTTATGTCAATTGTTAAAAACTATTGTTTTTTAGAGACAATTATTTCATGTGGTTTGAAAAATTAATTAACGATGTATAAATATGTAGAATATCAAAAATTCAAAATATCGACCTTCTTCTTTAAATATGCAAAACAATAAAAACCTCACTACAAAAAAATAAAAAATAAAAACAAGAAAATATGAAGAAGCAGACCACTTCAAAAATTATTAAATTTAGAAAATAATTATTTATATTTCATAAATTAGAAAATTTAAAGTCAAAAAATAGGTATTTTAAAAAAAGGGCGTGATGCAGAATTACCACTTTTTTAAATGAGCATGAAAATCACTACCATTCTAAAACGTAATGTACATAAAAAAAATTAAAGTGTCAAAAACTATGCTCTAAAAAAACATGTGTGTTCTGCATCACCCCTTTTCAAAATCAGGTCACTTTTTTGCTATCTCTATGAAATGGGTAATAATGTTAGTTTCCGTTTAAAACTTTACATTGTTGATAGCCTGAATGATGTAGATATCTTTCTGGATGCATTTGAGAGGGAGGTACCAGAAAAGAAGCACTTCCAGGCATTGCACTGGGCACTGTGTGTTATTCCTGCAAGGTGGTGTGGTACACACAAGGGAAGATTTGATGATTGGCGCAAATGTAGGAGAATGATGAGAACTCGCTTTGGGAAGACGAAGATGCGAATGACAGACAAGTATGATGGGTAGGATGATCCGTGTGCATAATTGGCCAAATGGGCTCAAGCTTATGGAGAAAAGCCCCAACCTGAATGGGTGCACTTGTTATTTCATACCCTAGATATTGTCCCGATGAACTGGTATGTAGAAACAAAGCTCCACCATGGGATACGTGAATGGGATATTTTGTGCAAAGGATTCATGATGACATTCAGTTTTGAAGACAGGTTTAACAGTATTGATGAAGTGCTACAAGAGGTGAAAGTAGCAATCTTTAGGATACCGCAGGATCCTTTAGACTTGATTCAGCTTGAATGGGTTACTCCGCTGAGTCAGATGCTAGAATGTTATAATGTAACTGCTGAAGAAGAGGATGAGGATCTGTGAAAGATTAAAATCCCTGAAACAGAAGGTCACTGCAAGGTTGAAGGACCATAGGTTGAGAATCTAGATATAACTGCGCTGCTAAAAAATTAACAAGTGAACATTGGTACGAAGGTAGAGCCCAAATTCACGAAGAATGGAGACTACTGGAATGACTTGATGGTGGATAAGGTCACTAAATTACTCCACAAATACCAAGATTTATTCCCTACCAAGTTTACGGATCTAAAAGGGATAATTGAGGACCTAGTTGTTATGAAGATCACGTTGAAGCCCAACGCGAAATAATTTAAGCAAAGGCCTTACCATCTCAATCCAAAGTATAAGGAAAAGTTCTTCTTAGAGCTAGACAGGATGCTCGCGGCAAGCATTATTGAGCTCGTGGAAGAATCTGACTACATAAGCCCAATGGTGGTACAAGAGAAAAACTAGAAGGATGAAATCAGGATATGTGTGGATCTCAGAAAGCTAAATGACACTTGTGTACATGATCGTTTCCCGAATTCATTCACTGATGAAGTGTTGGGAAATGTAGGTGACCAGGAAGCATACTCCTTCATTGATGGGTTCTCTGGGTACCACCAAATCAAAATTTTGCTGAAGGATAGGAGTGAAATGACATTCACAACTAAGTAGGGTTGTTTTCAGTACACTGTAATGTCATTTGGATTGAAGAATGCACCTACAATCTTCTCACACATAGTCATTGTTGCGTTCAAGGAATTTATTCATAAGTTCCTAGAGGTATACTTTGATGACTGGCCTATGATTGGGCTGGTAAAACTCCATGTAGAAGGCTTGCGCTCGATGCTAGATACTTGGTGAAGATACTAGATCATGCTCAACCTAAAGAAGTGTCTGTTTTGTGTTCCTTTTGGGACCCTGTTTGGTCATGTGGTTTGTAGACAGGGAATTATGGTAGACCCCATGAAGATCGCGGTGATACTGAACTTGGAGGCCCCAACAACTGTAAAGCAACTATGCGCTACGTTAGGACATACGGGGTATTACAGAAAGTTTATAAAAGGCTATGCCCAAATCACCACGCCTATGGAAAAATTGTTGAAGAATGGTGTCACATTCTGCTAGAATGAGCACTATAAGAAGAGCCTAGATGTATTGAAAGAAAAGATGGTCATCGTGCGAATTATAGTCTTCTCGAATTGGAAGAAGAAGTTTCATGTTCATGTTGATGCATCATGTATAGCGTTGGGAGCAGTATTGACACAGGCTGGGGGAGAAGACTTGGACCATCCTCTCATGTTTGCAAGGAGAAGATTATCCAAGGTAGAGAAAAACTACTCCACCACCAAGTGTGAAGGGTTATCCATGGTGTATGCGCTCCAGAAGTTTAGACATTACTTGTTGGGAGGCCATTTAAGATTTACATAGATCATTTCACACTAGAATACATGGTCAATAAGCCTATGTTGGGGGGGAGAATCTGCAGATCGTTGTTATTGTTCTAGGAATATGATTTTGAGGTTATTGTGAAGCTTAGACGACTGAATGCAAGACCAGACCATCTGTCACACATCGAAACAGAGGAAGAGCCCACTAATTTGGAGGAAGGACTACCTAATGCACAACTATTTGCAGTGCATGTCACGGATGGTAATTTTGAGGATATAATAGACTTCCTAATGACAGGAACTACCCCAGAAGGATACACTGTCTAGCAGAAGAAGTAACCAGTGGTGCATGCAACAAATTTCTCTATCATTGTTGGCCATATATACAAAATGGGGTCTGATGAGATATTACAATGATATATACCTGAGTTTGAGAGAAGCAGCATCCTCGCGGACACTCATGGGGGCACCGAGGGAGGGCATTATGTACGAAGAACAACTGCGCAGAAGATTCTATGTGAAGGGTTGTGGTGGCCAACCCTCCATGAGGACTTCAAATGTACTACAAGGCGTGTGATGTATGTTAAAGGACTGGCAGGCTATCACGAAGTGATGAGATGCCTTTTAATCCACAAATGACATTGCAATCCTTTGAGAAATGGGTGGTAGATTTTGTGGGACCCATTCAACCACAAGGAAAGATGGGAGAGAGGTACATTATCACCACGACAGAATATTTGACTCATTGGGTGGAGGCACAGCCTGTAAAGGATTGCATAGGCATGACTACTGTGAAGTTCCTCTTTGAGCATGTACTAATGTGATTTGTTTGTCCAAAGATCTTGATGAGTGATCGCGATACACACTTTTTGAATGAGACGATTAGCGCGCTAACGGAGGAATTTCAGGTATATCACCAGAAGAGCACACCTTATCACCCACAGGCTAACGAGATGGTGGAAGCATTCAATAAAGTGCTTGAAAACACGCTGACCAAGGTTTTCAATGCTCAGCGAAGTGATTGGGACCTACGCATACCTGAAGTACTATGGGCTTATCGAATGACATGCAAGAAGTTGACTCGACAAACTCCCTTTAGGCTTGTCTATTGTGTTGAAGCAGTAATGCCTATGGAATATATTGTGCCTAGTCTATGCATAGTGGCACTCACAGGTATGATGGATCGCGGAGCCCTAGAGGAGACCCTTGCACAACTAGATGAGCTTAAGGAAGAGAGATTTCTAGTTGGATTTCACCAACATGTCCAAAAGCAGCACAAAAAAGCATGGCATGATTGGGACATTAAGTTGTGCACCTTTAAGGTAAATGACTTGGTTTTGTTGTATGATAGTAAGTTTGATAAATTTCGATGGAAGTTCAAGAAGCATTGGTTAGTGCCCTATGTCATTAAGGAGATTATCGACATAGGAGCAGTACAGTTGATCAAACTGAATGGAGATCCCTTCCCAGGAAAGGTGAATGACAGTCATTTGAAGCCATATATTGGTGGTCCGGCCATGTGACTAGATGAAGATAGCACAGTCTTAGTGCTCTAGGCCGCTGAAAGGAGGCACAAGACTATAAGATACACTACCCGGGTTGGGGAGCTGCGTGATTGGAGGATGGTATGAAGAAAGGAAGTGTCACATGGTCCGTAGTAGCAAGAAGGGATTTGTGCTACCCATGGAGAAATCGTGTAGGTCAGCTAGAAAGTGACCATTAAAGTCATTGTTCATGATTTCATGGTTGAAATGCAGCCAAATGGAGCAGGCACTTAGCATTTAAGATGAAATTTATGGCTTAGATATTTGAAAATCTACCACTAATTTGGCATTAATGGACCAAATTTGGGGGGGAACTATCAGATTTGAATTCAAAATTCCCTATAAATTACAACTGGTTGTCCAGCAAAAAACACATCGCATTTTGAGAATTTAGTTGTTGAACTCTCAGGCGCACATTAATCGCGAGCACTACGAACTTCTCATTACTACTAAAATATTTGAGACATTGCTCAAGGAAACACATGAGTTCTTGCATAAAATTATGTCGGCACCCATAGAAGTTAGAGATACCAAAGGAAAGGATTCAGTGCCGGAGGTTGAGATGGAGACAGAAGCAGTTGGTCCAGAGGTCGCCAAGGTTCTCACTAAAGTCCCTAAATCATTGAGGATGCCGACACCGAATCCGGCCTCCACCAAAGAAACCATTAAATATAAGAAGGGAAACCAACCTACTATACCGATGTGCGCATTGCCAAGGAGAAACCCACCAAAACCCACCGTGCAGGAGAAGGGAAAAGCTATAAATTTTGAGCCAGAAGAAGAGGAAATCGAAGACATCCCAATGGATGATGAGGATGTGGGAATTGAAGTAGAGGAGGTTAAACCCTATTACTTGGTTTTCAGAGTATGTCCCTCCACACAAGCCTAAGTCCAAGGTGCCAAAGGACATTGATGAGAGTAAGACTCCCCTACAAACCCCTTTGCTACTGGAAGAAATTGTTTTAAATAGTACGTGTTTGGCATGAGTGCCTCTACTGAAACTTGAAGACTAGGACTTGGCAGACCACGATAAATTCCCACACCTCGTGAACGAGCAGTTTTTGTGCCACATCATTTATACTAATACAGAAATGACCACATTAGAGTTACGAAGGTGGCTCAAGGGAGTAGAGAAATCAGGGTTGCTCAACCTGCTCTGGGTGCCACACTACAACTGCACCCTGGTGACAGTTTTGGTCATCAAGCAGTTATTGTGCTTGGTGCATGATGGGTGTCTCTGGCTGGAGGAGCTGATACCCATCACAGATAGGTTGATTCACTAGATAACGTGACTACCATATACAGGAGAGAATTCAGCCATAATCTTTGGTGGAAAATGTGGCGAGTAGCCTCTCACAAAATCAATGAAAGAGAAACTTAAACTGGTGAAGAAACCACGTGGATATGTTATATCTAGTATCTGTGACCCCACTATGAAGGTAGCCACACAGATCCTCACAGGGAAGGTAATGAGGAAGTGTCATGCCAATGAAGTGCCAGCGCCTGTCATTGCGCTAGTAGCATAATGCGCTGAGGGAGTCTAGTTCAACTGGTCAAACTACCTTCACAGAGAGTTCCTGATGAACTATTGCAAAGGAAAATAACTCAGCAAGATGATCTGCTATAAATGGCTCTTGTTGTCAATTGTGCTAGTAGCGCGGGAGCTGCTAAAGGACAGCCATTTCCATTCGATTGTGTCAAGCCTCCTTGAGGTAGCAAATTATGCTTCGCTGTGGGTGACGAAGGACATGCAGCGAGTCAAGGACAAAAAGATCTTTTGGATCTTGATGGAGATGAACATCCGGATGGCCGTCAATCGAAAACCATAATTGTCGCCTACGGTGTACACCAACATTTAGGGCTATGCTAAATTTAAAGCAGACCTCCATCGAGTATCCATCAGGGTGAAGAAGGACCCTGTGCATAAATGGTATGACTTGCCTTATCTGGCAATAGATGAAGCCATTGATGTGGTCCTTGATCAATGGCCGACAGAGTGACACTCTACCACAGATTTGGCGGTGGGCGGGAGCAAGTATACTACACAGAAGAAAAAGGAGGAGGCCAAGCTAAAGATGACATAGCTGGCTGAGAAGAGGAAAAATGAGGCCACTGATAAGGCCCAGGTGGAGCGCAAGGCCATGCAACAGATAGGAAAGCATACAAGTGGAACAGAGTGAGGCCCTGACAAAGGCACTAGGTCACCTTCACCTGAGTTAGAGGAATAAATTGAACAACACGACACAGACCCTCAAGAGACGTTCACTCGCATCAAGTGCCCAAGGGAGCTAGAGAAGGGAGGGCCCAAGAAGAAGTCAAAAATGACCAAGACCTCACTCGACCCCATCACATTAATAGAGGACGACTTGCATGATATCAGTGACACAGTGAGGGATGTCACTGCGGAGGCCCTGCAAAAATTTGAATAGCAGTAGTAGATCATCCTGGCAGCTATCTAAGTAGGGTTGCAGGAGTTGCAAAGCCACGCATTCCAGACTGGCATGGTATCTACTAGCTTGGCCATTGGCACATTAGAGGCTGACAATATGCTATGCGCAAAGGCCTCTAGTGCAATAATGCTACCTGATGGAGCACTGACCACAAAAAAGGAGGCTGACAGGCCCACTATCAACACCTTAAAGGGAGTTGGGTTGAACCTGGTAACGCTCTCACAAGAAGCACTCCACCTCTTGCGGGATGTAGTAATTACATAACTAAGGGCTTGGTGAGAACTGAGACTGAGGTGACCAATCATAGTAAGTGGATTATGCAGGTCATTAAGGACGCATGCCGAATGGTCCTAGAGTTAGCCATTCCAGAGGATGAGCCAGTCGAGGTACACATCTGCAAGTTGGCCACAGGGTTGCGCGACACTTAGACTGAGATGGCACGAGTTTATTTGGAGTTGAACCTACAAATAATAGAGTTACAGTTGAGGGCCCAGCCTTCAACTCGCCACAATTGAAGGAATAATAGGAAACTGCTATCACAGAAGCAACAACAGCGATGGATAGTGCAGTAGCGGATTGCACGTAGTTGTTTAAGCAGTCATTTGAGGTCCTCACAAGCTTATAGAATCACCCCAATGTACATAGGCTAGAAATGGAAGTGCGCGAGCTAAAACAATGCTACAATGAGGTTAAGGGCACAAGACGAACCGTCGCGCTGACATAGAGACTAGCCAAGTTGCAGGAGGCCAAGTAGCTGAAGGAGTAGGTGGATGCAGTGCTGCACAAGGAAGTACTGCTCAAGGCGAGATTAAAGCCCTAGCTGGATGAGGCTTACGCAATGACAAGAAATATCAAAGGCAAGCTTGCAACCCTACAGGCAACACAACAAAAGCTTTAGGCTGACAGCGCGGGAGCAGTAACCAAGCAGACAGTGGAAGGCGCGAAGCAGGTGGTTGTTTAGTGCATGGTCGAGGTTGGGGTCATATATCAATAGAAGGTTCAGAGATATACAAGAATATGGAGGAAAACTCAAATAGCTTTATTGATAGAAGTAGTAGAAGAGAGGATTACAACCCATTGGTCTGACCCAGTGCCATCCTCCCAGCATGAAAGCCCTCTTCACCTCATGAAACGCTAGATCACCCAACACTGTGATGTTTCACAGAGAAACCAACAACACTTCCTTACAAAATACCAAATTCCAGCCTCTTGGATCTCTAGGATGAGGGATCCATATATAGATATTTGCAGGTGGGTGAGTCAACTTCTCGGATTTTGATTAGTGTCATTTCTTTGATAGTTCTTGGTTCCACATGGAGATTTCATGATCTCTTACTCATCCCTAGGCGAATTCAGAGAGGCAAGTGTCAAATGGGCAGTTTCTAGAAGATTCTTTAGGTTTCCACCTAGCCAACTGCCTCTTCCATTTGTCTGCTCTCGCTCATCGCACCCTATAGAAGGGATTTTTAATAGGCATCACACTTTTTCATGTAGCAAGTGAGATGCATTGCATCCTTAGCACTGAGCAGTTTGTATGGTCTAGTTTTGACCAGTTCTGAGTAGTTTTTCATGGAGAACTTCTGGGAGATGATGTAATCAGCTGACCTTGTTCCTTTAGGGTATGAAACAACACTTTTAGGGGCTTAGAAGCTCCTTGTTTTATGGACATATGAGATTCGGGTTGCAATGCCCAAATATTTCTATAACACACCCATCATGAACCATCACCAATAACATGTGCACACGGATGGTATTGCTAATGTTGCGTATAAAATGTGGGACATACAACATGTTGAGCAACCCTACATGCTTAATACTAGCTACCCACTTCATTGGTTCAAGCGTTGTGACACCTGCCTCCTCGTAATAGACTGATTTCAATTATTTAGTGGGCTATAATTCGGGAAATTTCTCATGGTCACTCAAATCCTAGTCCTCCATTTTCAGAAATGCTACACAGGCCAAAAAGTCACCCTCAATAGGTACTTCCTCTAGTAGCAGTGGCATGGATACCTTGAATTTCAACGAGTAGAGTCCTTAGTTATTTTGGTCTTTATTTTCCTTGGAGGTATATATGACGACAGTTGAGAAATTGTCTTTGCACCCTCTGCATTTATATTTTCAATCCCCGTAGTTAGCTCTTATTTATCCAAGTATTGGGGTTCAATAGGTTATTTTTTTTTATCCATACAACCCTTATGTCTGTGCTAAGTTGGGATTTTGCACGACGATTGCCGAACTGGGGCTTGATGTGGTTGTTTTTTCTCTTTTTCTCCTACCACGGAGGCATTAGGTTTTGGCCTCGGTGACCTAGGTGCTGTAGCAAGGATTGGTGGTGCTGCAGTCATGATATTTCTGACCCCTTTCTTCAAGAATTCTTGATCAAATTTTGCCCAACACAGGTAACGGACATACAAAAATTCACTCGGCTCTTGAAGAGAAACAACACATAACAAATTCTCAAGAAAGAAAGTGGCCAAGTGTTGAGAGGGGTGCAATATTTATAACTCGATTTGAATTAAAATTGTCCATTCCCCCGTAAATATTGCTCATAAATGCGATTTTGGCAGCAAATATTCTCATATTTTTGCCTTAAATGCACTGCCCCTACTCCTTTGAAATGGAAAAATAGTTTTCAAATCAACTGTACCTATTCCAATGGTCATTTTTGGGGCAGGCTACACAGAAATCCTCCTTGTGGCGCAGTTGCCTCATCGTAGCTTCCATCTGCGTGCTCTTCAAACACATCATGTAACCTTCCTTCTTCGACAAATTTTTTTCTTTGCAATGTAGTTTATATTCCCACACTTTCTTCCAAATTCCAGATGCAGTAAGACTTTCCTACATCCATGTAGTCATTACGCAAGGGTGCAATTGTCTATATAAGCCTTCAGCCTACTCCCTTAATCCTCCCTGGAAATATTTCCCCATTCAACTTCACGAGCTGAACTGCATCGCCATCCAAAATGTCCTTAATTTTATATGGTCCCAACTAGTGCATCTGAAACTTCCCCAGAAACTTGGTAAACTTGTTGTCATACATTAGTACCAAATTGCCATTTTTGAAGGTGTGTTGCTTGATGTGTCAATCATGCCATGCCTTTTCTCTAGCCTTTTGTACCTACTGATGGAAGCCATCTAAAAAGCGGTCTTCCTCCAATGCTAGCAACTACGCGAGGCATTCCCCCATGACGTCGCATTCTGCCATCTCAATCTCTATTGTGATTCTTAGGCTGGGCACTATGTATGTCATTGACATTACTTCTTCTTGTCCATAAACCAGTCAAAAATGGATTTTCCCAATCAATTTCTTATAAGTAGTCCTATAGGCCCATAGAAACAATGGTATTCTCACATCCCAATCATTCATATTAACCTTCCACACCTTTATGAGGGAATTCTCCAAGATCTTGTTGAAACCTTCAATAGTGCCATTCACCTGGGGGTGATATGGCATAATCTTCTGATGATACATATGGAATTCCTCTATTAAAGTTGCAATTGTCTCATTCAAAAAGTGTGTCCATCTGTCACTCATTAGAATTTTTGGGAATCCAAACCTTGACAAAATAAACTCAAATAGGAATTTTGTAGTAGTGTCTATGCTACAATCCTTCACTGGCTATGCCTTGGCCCATCTGGTTAAGTATTTTGTCATAGTGATAATATAATGCGCTCCCATATTTTTCCCCAGTGGCTGAATAGGTCCAACAAATTCAATTGCCCACTTATCAAATGCTTGTAATGTGACCTATGGATTTAAGGGAAGTTCATCCCTTCACAATGATCTCTCGGTCCTTTGACACACATCGCATGCATTGCAATATTCCTTGGAATCCTTATGTACTATTGGCCACCATAGTCCTGCACCTAGAATCTTCTGCGAAGTAGCCTTACCTTCATAGTGTCCTCTGACGACAGCACCATGTGCTTCGGCTAGAATATTGCATCTTTCATAGTCATGTACATATCGGCATAGGACTTCATCTAACCCCATCTTATATAGTTGTCTTGCAGTCACAAAAAAACCGCAGCCCTGACAACTAGTTCCTTCTTTTGTTGTGTCATACATGGTAAGACTTCATCTGACCCCATCTTATATAGTTGTCCTGCAATCATAGAAAAATCGTAACCCTGACAACTAGTTTCTTCTTTTATTGTGTCATACATGGTAAATTTTAGGGGCGAAATTTAAGGGGTTTTTCATTTTAGAGAGGCGAAATTTCTATAAAACACCCATTTCATATATTTAGCCTAGCTTTTATTTAAAAATTAATTATTTTTTTCATTTTAGCCCAAAAAAAAGGGGGCAGATAAACTATGAAAAGACTCATTTTACCCAATTCGCCTAGTTTGGGAGGTTATATTCCATTATAATCCCCTGATTTTCTGCTTTGCAATGTTAAATCCATTTGGAATCGCTCATTTTCTGGTTTGGGAAGTGGTTTGGAAGGTTGTAATTGATCCCAATAAATAAAAATATAAATAAAGTTGAGGTATGGTAAATAAATAAAACCTCTTTTTATACTTACTCCAAAAGTATGGTAAATAAATAAAAATAAAAATAAAGTGGAGTTATGGTAAATAAATAAAACCTCTTTTTAAACTTACGCCAAAGGTATGGTAAATAAATACAAATATAAATAAACTAGAGGTATGGTAAGTAAATAAAACCTCTTTTTATATTTAGTCCATAACCCTCATTATATTTAAGAAGACTCAAAAAAGAGGTTTTATTTAAGTGAATCATATGGGCCAAATACCATATTTATAAAAGAATAAAAACATAAATAAACCAGAGGTATGGTAAATAAATAAAACATTTTTTATATTTACTCCATAAGTCACTTTATATTTAGGAACACTCAAAAAAATGTGTTATATTTAGGTGAAGCCTATGGGCCAACTTATTATTAATACCATGCAAAAAAACCTTATTAACCCTAATATTAGTATTAATAAAAGTAAAGATGGCACATGGTATTGACCCATGGTATTCATGTGGAATGTAGCCTATTTAAAGGGGGGAATTAAACCAGCATAAATCCATCTTTACTCTCGATATACTAAGCCCCCCTCTTGGGGCTTGGTAGATCAAGAGTAAAAATGGATCTTGTAATTTAATGTGACTTAAACATTTTAACTTGGTTAAAATAAATAAATAAATACATAAAAAATTCAATTATTAATTTTATTAATTTTTATAAATTACTAATAGTAGTTTTTAAGCTCTAGGTTTATGATAACCCATGGTGACCCATGGTAATACCATGGTATTCATGTGAGCATAGACTATTTGAAGGGGAAATTCTATCATCTTAGATCCATCTTAATTCTGGGTCTACCAAGTGCTCAGAGGGATAAATAGATTTCATCCCCCTAAGAGTGGTAGATGTGGAGTTAAGATGGATATAGGTTGGTTTTTTATGATAATGAAGATATTAAATAGACTTAGGAAATTATATTGTGAAAACATCTTAAGGTGAATGGTTAAAATTTAGTAACTTCACAAAATTTAATAAAAAATACCAGTTTTTCTAATTTAACAAAAAAAATTCAAAACAGTGAAATCTTATCACTCTTTCTGCATCACCCTCATAGAAGAGAGATAGTTGTTGCCAAGATTTCCCACCATTTTTCAAACATTCTCAATATGATATCTTCATGAAAAATTTAAGTTAGTGATGTTGGATTATTTGTTTGAAAAATATGTTGGTTTGTACAACCTTTCATCTTCTCAATTATTCTTAGTTTGTTGTAATGATCTGTAGGGGTTGGGCCATTGCACCATATTGTCCTAAAAGGCAGATATTGTGCACCAAAAAGGAAATTAATCCACATGTTACAACACTGTTAAAAAATGCAAGACATATGAAGGTAGTGAATTATGCTAATAAGCAATTTAGATTGGGAGAGACATAATTAAATTTTATTATTTAATTGAAGATTTCCAATTAAAATAATAATAAATATACATTTATATATTTATATATTGATTGCAAGGCTTCTGACAATGGTCACTTCTTTCCATTAGATCCCCTTCAAGCCTTTGGGATACCTACTACTTTCTTATATTATATAGTTGGGGATTGCTACTTGTTGGCATGTTCGGGTAAACAAACTTGGTGCATTTTTTTTATCTTGCAGTTGGAATCTATGGAATAAGAAAGAAATTTGATAGCTTGATAAAAGTGATAGAGAAAAGATTAATCTCTCCTACCTTGGCATAACTGGTGGTCAAGATCAACACCTACAAGAACTTTGTTGTGGAATATTATCAAAAATAATAGAAGGATATGAAAGAGTGTACAGTAAGAACCTTGACAAACATGACCACTGAAACTTGCAACATTGTTTGTAGGAAGAGAAAATTATGTTTCTTTTTTCCCAACGTCTATGTTATTATATTACAATTTAATGAATATGTTTTCCTATTATCATATATGGTTTCATACTTTAACAAAACATTCGCCAAACTTCACAATATTTTATTATTCAGTGAAAGATTTGCCAAGAACTTACAAGATTTTATAATTCAGTAAAGATTCTCCATGGCTTTACAAGATAATATAATCTGGTGAGAGATTCGCCAAAATATATATATACATATTATATTATTGTTAAAATCACCTCCCATTTTTCCTATGTATCATGGGGATTCGCCCATTTATTATACATTTAAATTTAGGGTAGTTCTTAAAATTTTCCCTGGTGTCATATAACCTTCGGGAGCTACGCTGATAGAGAGAAACTAAATGATGTCATCAAAATGCTTGTTCACAATCCTGACAATAATGAGTTGCGCATTAGGTAATCCTTCCTCAATATTGGTAGGATCTTCACTATTTTCGATCTGCAATTGGTGTTCTGGTCCAACATTCAATTTCTCGGGCTTTACTATGACTTAAAAAACATATTCCTAAAAAAGGAGCAACCACCTACATATTTCCCCCCCAACGTAGGCTTATTGACTAGGTACTTCAAAGCATAATGATCTGTGTACATCTTAAAGTGCGCACCTAGTATATAATGCATGAACGTTTGTACTACATAAACCATGGCTAAACCTTCACACTATGTGGTTGAGTAGTACCTTTCAGCCTTAGATATTTTCCGACTAGCAGAGGAAATTGGGTGATTGATATCTCCTGCCGCTGGTTGTGCTAAAATGGCTCCCAACGCTATGTAAGATGCATCCACATGCACATGAAATTACTTCTTCCAATCGGGGAATACTAGGATTGGCATTGTAACCATCTTCTCCTTTAGAGTATCCAATATTTTTTGGAAATCATCATCCCAGCAAAATGTAACATCCTTCTTTAACAACTTCTCCATGGGCACAGTGATCTGTACATAGGCCTTAATAAACTTCCTATAGTACCTAATATGACCCAACGTTGCGCATAATTGCTTTACATTCCTAGGGAGATCCAGATTGATAATGACAACAATCTTAGTAGGGTCTATCATCAATCCCTTCTTACAGAGGACATGGCCTAATAATATTCCATAAGGTACATAGAAAATGCACTTTTTCAAGTTTAGAGAGATCTACTACTTCCTACAAGTATCCAGCATTAAACACAGACTAGAGAAATTCTTCTTGACTAGCCCAAACATTGTCCAATCATGAAAGTAAACCTCCAAATATTTATGGGTGAACTCCTTGAATGCCGCAACAACCACCCTAAAGAAAATTGCAGGGGAATTTGTTTGTCTAAAGGGCATAACTATAAATTGGAACCACCCCAATTCTGTAGCAAAGGTAGTCTTGCTTCTATCCTCTGGCGCGATCTTAATTTGGTGATATCCTTATAATCCATCTGTAAATGAGTAACCCTCTTGTCCACCAACATTATTTAGAACTTCATATGTAAATGGCGTAGGTAATGGATCATGGACGCATGCATCATTTAGATTCTGTAGATCTACACAAACACTGATATGGCCTTTTGTTTTCTTCTCTTGGATCACCATGGGATTGACCCACTTGGACTCCTCTACATGATTGATTATTCCGGCTGTGATCATTTTATCAAGTTCCTCTCGTACCTTTTCCCTGTATTTTGGGTTCAACTGATATGTGTGATGCTTAACGTGTTTCACATCAAGTTTTGAATTGATCTTCATTACCCCCAAATCTCTTATTATCCCCTTCAAGTCAGAAAAATTGGTTAGAAATAAGTCATGATACTCATGTAGCAATTCAGCTACCTTGTCCATTGTATCTTCATCCCAATAGTCATCAATGTTCATGAATTTTGGTTCTGCCTTTGAGCCAATATTCACCTACTTTGTGTGCACCGGTTGTGAAATATCAGGAATCTTTGCACTAGGCCCTTCAACTTCGCATTGTCCTTCTGATTCAAGGATATTAATATTCCTCGAATCCTAATCATATTCTTCCATTGTAACATTGTAACATTCTAAAGCATGTTACATTTGTGTACTCCAGTCAGGTCGTACCCATGTGATAGGTTTGACAGGTGTTCAGAAGATTGATGCCTTAATCTCCTAAAATTCTTCATCAATGTATGTGAGCCCATCTTAAAAACTGAATGTGAGCAAGAAACTTTCTTTCATCTCATTCTAGTTAGCGATCTTGTGTCGCAAATTTGTTTCTAAATACCAATTCTTCGGGATAACATACAGGGTATGAAAAAAGATATGCACCCACTCAAGTTGAGGTATTTCGCCCCATGCCTTAGTCCACTACAACAGATGTTCACACGGTTCATCTTTCCCCATGGATATTTTAGTGAGCTGGGTGTTCACATAGACTGATCGTAATCACATCATTCGATGATATTCCTTCCAATCAGCAAAAGTATCACAGTGCATACCCCACCATCTTGCAAGTGTAGTTCTTAATGCTAGATCTAAGGCCTAGAACTGATGTTCCTTTGGTACATCCATTTCAAAATGTTCGAGAAATATATTGAAATCACCCAAACCATCATAATAGGGTAACTTACGTACTTCATTAGATACATGGTGTAGTGATTTTGTAAGTCGATTGCATCGTAGCGTAGAGACCTCATGCAATAGATTCTGCCAGTTTTCAAACTTTTCATTCGAGTCTGTTTGGAAGAAGTTGTCCTTCTCCCAACAGATCCTTCCATCCACATTAGTATTGATCCAATATTCCATGTAGTTAACTTATATATGTGCTCTATGTCATTATCTTCATAATAGTCACAGTTTGGTTCTATGTACCACACCTTCAACGGGATCCAGTGGGACAATTACTCGAAGTTCATTTTTCTCAAATACCATGCTTCGCTTCTTTAAGTTGATGATTGCATTCATTTCAAAATCCAAATAAATCTCAAGAAATGTTAGGCATGGATTACTATCATCAATGATCTCAATAACTTCGAAGTCAGCCACTGCTCTTGCACCTTCAATATCTACGGTTACTCCATGCAGATGCCCCATTGGAATTATGTTCTGTTGATTCACCATGCGCAGCTAAATTGGCGACCATTGCAACTTAGGCTTTCCCATATGTCCCCAAGCCTATTGTGGCAGTACATTAGCATTGGAGCCCAAGTTTGGGATTACATGATCCTTTTCGAAATCATCGATCTGTGCAATGAGCCGCATCTTCCTACTAGTTCTTTTCTTGCTTTGGTTTACTTTGTTGACTATGCATTATCCTAGTGATAGCTTATCCTTGCTAGCGCAGTTATCTATCAACTCTTGCAATCCCTCTACTACCTTTTGATCCTGTAGTAACTTCATACAGGTCTGCAAAAACAATTTCAACATTGTGAGATCTGACTCTTGGGTTGTAGTAGAATCTTCAGGCTTCTCCTTTCGTAATGCTATCAGCATTGGGTTCTGAAATGTAGAAGAAATTGGACTCAAAAAATTATTTCTCACCTCCATGAATGTCTCATTTTCCTTATGTAAATCAAACCCAGCATTCTTCTCACCAGCTTTTTAGAACCATGACTCTGATTCTGATTGCTTTCCTTCAACCTTTTCTTAACTAGTGGCTACAATGCTTCACATGACTATGTTGACATTCGGATTGTCTTCGTGCAACTTATATCTCATCATTTGGATATTTTGTATTTGTTGTTGGGTCTTCTTCTCCTTCATTTTCACTATTAAGATTGGGAAATCTTCTATAACATGATGAAATTGACGACAATACTCACATTGGTGCATTGGATTCTAGCAGTCGCGTGCAAAGTGTCCTAGTTCTCCATAGTTGTAACAAATTATCTAGCCATGACCTCTTCCAGCTCCTCCTCCTCCTCCTCTTCCCCTTCCTTGGAATCTTCCTCGAGTTGTAGGTGAGCCTTGGTCATTCTTCACATAGCTTTCAACCTGCATCCTATACAGCGAAGTTATGTCCATCATTAGTTCATAGCTTCAACAATTCCTCTCATCATGACCAACTAATTTAAAAAATTTAGAAAAGCATTTCTTTGGAGATTGTATAAACTTTTGTAATAAGGAGCAATTATCAATTGAATGTTGTCCTAAAATTTGGTAAATACTACACCAGGTACTTGCACTAGTGCTTGATCCAATAGAAGATTGGTTTTAGTGGGCTAGTACCTCCAGTAGCTATATAATCCTGGAATACAGGGCATTGATCCTTATGATGGCCTTCAACCTTTCATTTTATGCACCAAACTTTAGAGTGAGTATTTGTATTAACCTCCTTTCCCTTCTTTATGTCTTGCAAATCCATGTGCATGCGTGCTATCTACACCTAGATCTATTTAACTCCTACATCCATATCCTGGATTGGCAAAGATTTTAACTTCATTGCGATTTCCAATTCTTCAGCATGCGACCCAATATTCTGCTAGGATAACAATAAGCTTAAGTGAGGTCATAGTGAAGCTATGTACCAATCCCTATGTTATTCATATGAGATCTGGAGGTAATCCTGACTTAGTAAAAACTTCAGTCGTTGGTCTATATGCCACGTAGATTCATTAATTTTTTTCTTAATCTCCTTGATCACAGTCACACACTGATCTTTCAACTTCAACTTCGTAAATTATGTATTTAGCGCATCCTTCCTATTAGCCAATGAAGTATCCAGGTGAGTCATGTTGTATCTTATATACCAGGTGAACACCCTATCCTATAGCACTATAA
>APFE030619038.1:0-17956 GCA_000404065.3 Pinus taeda
CCCCTCCTGACGGGAATCCTAGTCATTTCCCTCCTCTTGGGAATGTTGGTGCTCCTTATATGGCGACATTATCCCTTCCAGGGTTAACTGTCGGGTTTCCTGTTTGGTTGTTTTCAACCTCCTTGGTCCCTACCGTATCAGCTGATACTCCATCAATTCCTCCAACTAAACAACATCATGTTGAACCTAAGGTGGACCTCTCCCCTTCGACGCCTACCTCTACGTTTTCTTCTTGTACTTCGCCTGGTGAAAGTCTCGATCCAAATAACCAGGTGGCTAAGAAGAAGAAGAAGAAGAGCAAGAAGAAGAAGTCTCCTAAGGGAGAGACGACAAGCACAACCGTTACTCCCTCAAGTACACCTGAAGTCGGGCCCCCTTCTGCTCCCCCGCGGAAGGTTAAGTTTCCTTGTCGATTATGCAAGGAGGACCATCTTCTTTGCGATTGCCCTGGCATTCCCAGGGTACTCAAAATATGGTCTCACAATCCGGCCCACCCCTCATCGTCCACTGAAGCTCACGGCGATGTTACCTTATCAGTTGGGAATGGCAAGGGAAAAGGGAAGATTCGAATCCCCTGCAGACTTTGTGAAGGCAATCATCCCTCTTCCCGAACCTGGCTGTGCCCAGCCTGTTCCAGACCTACCATTGGTCGGAAAGAGTGTCGACCCGAGCTCACCTCCTGTCGACCACTCTGTTTCGGAAGAGCAAACTTTCCATGTTCTTCTCGTCTCATCAGATTCTCTTGAGCTTGATAATGGTTTTCCCATCCCAGCCTCTCCGGAGAATTATGATTCGGTCCCTTCCGAGTAGGGGGGCAACCATATGGTTCCCCCACCAAGTAGTTCGGTCGTTTCCTTCGATTGGAGTTGCTTGAATACCCCTCCCCTTCCATCCCATGTGTCTTTCTGGGTCACCGCCTATGCCTCCCATATGGCCCTGCCTGGCACTGTGTTAGATGAAGGAGCATCGGTTAGTCTTATGCCAGTTACTACTTGGCAGGCTTTGGGTTCCCCATCGCTTGTACCTGTCGCACCGAATCTCACCGCTTTTGACGGAGGAACGAGTCAACCATTAGGGATCCTTCCAAAGTTCCCTATCAGTTTGGGAGGCAAGAATGTCTATATAGACGTCTCGGTTACCCAAGGTTCTTTAGACTTCAGTCTTCTCCTTGGTCCTGACTATGTGTATGCCATGGGAGCCCATCTTTCTTCACTTTTCCGTGTGGTTTCCTTTCCACACGATGGAAGAATAGTGACAATGGATCAATTATCATTCATTCGTCCACAAGCCCCTCCGGCACAATTGTCATTCCCTCTTGGTTCTCATCCACCAGTTGCATCTGTCTCACCCCAGATCAACTACGTGGCCACCTCTCCCATGCCTATATCCATCAATGCCGCTATCGTGCATAGTGTCCTGAGGGCATTGGGTCCTGACTTCCGAGACATTGACCTCCCATCGGAAGTGCCACTCTTGGAAGCCCCGAATTCCTGTTCATTATGATGAAGTTCGGGCGGAGAATAGTTCGTTTCCTATGTCAAGCTCCTTAAAAAATGAAATAAGGATTGGTCGGAGCATAGTTCACTTTCCTATGTCAAGCTCCCTAAAAAATGAAACAAGGAGTTCAGAGCATGGTTCGCTTTCCTATGTCAAGCTCCTTAAAAAATGAAACTAGGGCTGGTCGGAGCATAGTTCGCTTTCCTACGTCAAGCTCCTTGAAAAATGAAATTAGGTCTAGTCTGAGCATAGTTCCTTTCATGTGTCAAGCTCGTTAAAAAATGAAACAAAGGTGCCGAGCATAGTTCCTTGTCTTGCGTCAAGCTCATTAAAAAATGAAACTAGGTTCGGGCAGAGCATAGTTCACTTCCTATGTCAAGCTCCCTAAAAAATGAAATTAGGTTTGATCGGAGCATAGTTCACTTTCCTATGTCAAGCTCCCTAAAAATGAAATTAGGTCTGGTCCGAGCATAGTTCCTTTCCTGTGTCAAGCTCGTTAAAAAATGAAACAAAGGTGCCGAGCATAGTTCCTTGTCTTGTGTCAAGCTCGTTAAAAAATGAAACTAGGTTCGGGCGGAGCATAATTCACTTCCTATGTCAAGCTCCCTAAAAAATGAAATTAGGTTTGGTCGGAGCATAGTTCGTTTCCTATGTCAAGCTCCTTAAAAAATGAAATTAGGACTGGCCGGAGCATAGTTCACTTTCCCATGTCAAGCTCCCTAAAAAATGAAATTAGGTCTGGTCCGAGCATAGTTCCTGATCTTGTGTCAAGCTCGTTAAAAAATGAAACAAGGGTTATGAGGATAGTTCTTTTACTGTGTCAACCTCATTAAAAAATGAAACAACCCCCTTTCCAAATCTAGCCTTTTGATTAAGATCTCGTAAAATACAAGTTGAGTCTTTCCAAGATCTCGAAAGTGAACCTTCATTCCATTCACTTTGTTGAATGCAATGAAGCTTGGGGGGCATGTACCTTGTTTTGCGTCATTATGCTGGGGGCATGCGAACTCATAACAAGCATAGTTTTTCATTTCAAGCTTGTGTAAACATGAAGCCGAATCCAAGCAAAGTTCTCCATGGTTCAAGCTTGTGTAAAAATGAACCCATACTCGAGTCAACTTTAAGCTCTTTTATGACTCGTAAAATATGAAAAGATTGCCGAGTATTTTTTCCCCTTTTGACTCGCTAAAGAGAATAAAAATGGAGGTCTTCTTTTAGCTCTTTTCTGACCGTTTAAAGAGGAAACAATTGTCGAGTTATTTCTCTTGGCTCGTTAAACGTTACTAAGGGGCGGTCGTTTTAAGTTCTTTTGTCGACCGTTAAAACATAAAAAGATTACTAGGTTTTTGTCGTCTCAAACTCGTTAATGGTTACGAAACGACGTGGTTTTGATCATTTTTTTACTTTTTCAGATCGAAATCACTACTTATGAAAAGTACTCCTCGATTGTAATGGTCGGGCGGTTCTTTCGAGCGTCGTTTTATACTTTTTCGGGCTCGAGAGACACAACTTTACGAAAAAGGACACCCCTGGAGTTTCCTTTTCTACTGTCTTTTCAAACTCTTTAAACATGAAAAGACGCCGATTTCTTCCTTTGACAAACTCGTTAAAACTTGATGACATCGGATTTTGTCGAAATGACGCACCACAAGCATATGCTATTCCCATCAAGCTTGTTAAAAATAATTGGGGTACTCGCCAGAAATGGTGGGGGAAAAGAAAATTTTGGGAACCATAATTATTATCGTGTCGGCAGTATGTCGCTCTTGAACATGGCACTTCTCTGCTTTCGTGTCGGGGTGGGGATATCTCATCTCATTTTTCACTTGCCTCCGTGGGTTTGGGTAATCCTATTTGACCTCTCATCTGTTCATTGCCTCGTCATCATGACCTCTAATCCATCGATGTCAAATACTGCCAATTCCACTGTCGTGCCGCCAAAATGTTCAAGAGAAGTTGACCTCTGAAAAGAAACAACCTCTCTCTGATATTTCACACAAAACATATTGTCTCTTTCCGTCTCGTGTTGATGATGTGGGAAACATTATGGGCCACCTTCGATGAAGATCACTTCCTGTCGACTTCAGCTCATTATCCAGGAAAGTGACCTAGAGACTCCCTTCTGGTACCTTGGAGCCTGCATGCCTCAATGGCAGGTTCTTCGTATTCGACACGAGGTTTTCGTCATTGACCTCCGATCGGATAACTCTACGGCTGTTCGACATCGACTCATTCATTCACACACCGTAGGTTGTGCCTATAGTACCTTGAGGACCATTTTCATTACTGGTGGTACCTCTCGCGCCTGTTAACAGCTTTCATTATTGGCTGGTAATCAGACGATGTTCATGCATGTTCGACTTCAGCTTACATTTTCGCATGCTTGAACTTGTACTTTTGTTCGGGTCGAGGTGGAGCGCAAGACCCTGGATTGTGTCTGTTGTAATCCAGGCGTGATTTTGATACATGACTCTTTTTACTGGATGGCTGCGACCATACCTAGGTCTATTCATCGATCCCAACTAGATGGCTGTGTCCATACTACGGATCTTGATTATTATGTACTCTGTCAATGGATGGCTGCGTCCATACCACATATATCACGTACTTGAACTATCATCCTGTATCTCTCCATGCAGATTCTCGGCGGCAGTTGGATATGATCTTGTAAAGCACTTCACCTCTCTCTCTCTCGAGGCTCATGCTTTAGGGGGCATCTGTTACGCAGTAATTTGTCACCGTTGGTCACCGTCCTTGTTACCCCCACTGTCACACACTGGAGGACACATTTACGAACCTGTGACCAGTGACATAACTTGAAAACACTTGCATTGGAGTCTCCTAAGTATGAACTTCAATATCCCTGAAGACACCTTTTGAAGATCAACCCTAAAAAATGCCCTTTTTTCATTAGCGCGGGTCCACAGTGTCTAACCCGCGCCAATGGCTCAGTTCCTCCAAAGATGGCGTGCCCATGGATGCGCTGTCACAAAACAAAGCCCGCGCCACAAAAAATTAGTCATGATTTTTGGCCAACGCGCACTGAAGTGTTTTTTCCTCCATTACTCATGCAGTTCTCTAGGGAAAAATCCCATGGATATGATCGAGTGTCGTCTTTTTCATCCATGACAACTCAGTCCAAAGGCTATTCTGGGACAATGCCAAATCTTCAGTAAGTGTCTGGATACAATGAATACTTCCTCCTCTTCCATCTATAAATAACTGTCATCCTGCATTGAACCAGCTAGTGTTGGAATGTTGAAGTTTTGAGTTTTGTACAAGAGCTAAGGTGAGCTGAGATTATGCTAGATTGATAGTAAGAGCTGAGAGAGAAGTTATGCTGCTAGAATGTTGAGAGAGGAAGTGACTTTGCAAGGCATGTTTAACTGCTGACCCAGTTGGAGGAGATTTGCAGCGTCAAGCCTTTATTGGTTGTAATTCTTCTCTTCCTCTATTTGCATAATGAACGACTGTTATTATGGTTCCACTCACGTATTCTTCTGATAATATTTGAGTTATATCCTGCTTGACTGATATATAATTGTATAATATTGGATTTTACGATTGTTTTGGATTGTTCTTTGTTTCTGCAGGTGTCGATGCGTGGAACGTAAGGATAGTGACCGGCCAAAGCTAAAGGACAAGAGCGACGTTTCTTCCACGACAAATAGCGTTGGATTCCAGGTAGGTATTTCTGACCAACCTTTAAATTATGCAATTAGGAACTTGCATGCAGCGTGTATGATTGTTGCTAGACCCCTGTCGGGCTAGTGGGATCGCCTCTATCTGCAGAGGGGATTTACCGACCTTCAACAGTGCCCTTGCGCTGAAGGATTAAGGTTTAGGGTGATGTCTAGGTCTCGGTACTCTACATATTATATGGCTTCTTGGTCTTAATGACAGCATACAAAATCAAATGGTTAGGGTTTCAAGAGGTTTTCCCCAAGTTTGTCGAAGGATCTTCCCTTCTGGGGTTTTCTTCTATGTAATATTTGTTAATAAAGGGCATTGTTCCCTTTACGAACTCGTTTACGAACTCGGTGCTTTCTGCTGCACAGGGAATATCTAGACTCTTGCTAGTTTATTTTTTTTGTAATTATACTGGAATTTCCAAGTTGAAAAACTATATAGAATTTTCTCACTTATAATGTGGATGACCTAGTGCATAGCTAGGACTATGCCCACCTACATCGGACCCTTTTCTATGGTGTGTAAATGTAATAACTTTGTTTGGTCATTCTTTTATTCTTGCACAAATATTTGTTGGGACTCTTCAAATTTCAAGGAAGTATTGTGTTGAAACTATGTATTTTAAGTTGAAATGTGGCCTCGACTAGCATAGGGTTCTGTTCTTTACCTATGAAATTGAATGTCAGATACAGATTCTTTTGATAACCGCATTTTGGTTTTTTGGCTTTATTCTTACTATGCGCGATTCTGGTTTGTAAATATCGTAGCCTGTTCATACAAGGTCAATGTGTTAATGTTCTCCCTTGGCACCAATTTCTTTTATAAGATTGGCTTGTGTTTTACAAATCCTATGGCTTTATAATCATGAGGGTTTCATCCCTTGAAAGGTTCAGTTATGATCCGACAGGGTTCCACTGTTATGCTCCAGACTCAGGGATTCTTGGACTCATCCATGGTTCATAACCCTAACCACGGGGTAGAGCGACCCTTCTTTTGCATACCCAGAACTTGTTATACGCTCCAGAACATGGTTAATCTACTTCTACATTTGTCTTTAGGTTACTTACAAATGAGATATCTATTATCAGTTCTTTATTTAGTCATGCGTATGAGAAAGCTTTTTCCGCTTCCGTTGATTTATTTAGGAACTGTACATAGTCCTCGGGTTCTTATATTATCATACAATTCTGATATTTGAAAATACATTAGCCCACGTGGCCTAATTTGTTCTTCCTCACTATGGTCTTATCTTTCATTTCCGCATTGAATGGAACTGTAAAAGAATTATAATTTTTTCTTTGCAACATAATTATTCTACCAACAATCTTTAGATTGTTGGAACGAAGTTTTTCAACAAAATAGAAATCAACTTTCCACTCTGAACAATTTTTTTTTTAAGCAGAGAATATAAACTAATTTATTAAATGAGAATGACCCACCTTGACAGTTGAACTTGCTACAAGTATCTTTCAAAAATAGTAAACTCTGTATATAACGAAAGTATCTAAAACTTGCTATATTTATTTCAGTTATAAGCTCTAGGAACCTGTTGCTTGCAAAAGAATAACACTTTGAATTGAGTTCAAATATTAGCACAGTCTTCGGTTGGTACCTCATACCTGAGTTGCTTCCAAGTAAGTAACTCCAGAGGTAGAGGTCACCTCTGATTCTGAAGCTAGTCAAACCACCTGACCATGAGATTGTCTTTCGAGACCGAATCTCCCCCCTAGCTTGCTCAAAGACATACAGTCTTTTGCAGGTTGCTCATGCTCTGCACCTTTGATATTTGATCATCACCAGACATAGCAAGCTTTTTCCCCTTTTCCACTACCTGTCTCTATAGCACAATTTTTTTCCTCCTCTCACTTCCTTTTCCTGGAAGCCCTCCACGGTTAGGGGAGGTAGTTAGGGTTCTAGCAACTGTTTCTTTTAACTTCCCTCCTCAGAAGTTACATGATCTCCTCTTCACTAGGAAATCGTTTCTCATTTTCATTCAATAAAATAAAAATATTAATTAATTCAAACAGATAATAACCATCATCCTTTAGTTTGTTTTCACTATGGTAAGTAAAATATTTACAACATTCTATTACATCTCCCCCTCTTGAAATTGGACATCGTCTCGATGTCTTTCGGATATGAACAACCCTGGGTAAGCATTTTTCATGAGCCCTTCATCTTCCGAGGTGGCCT
Organism: Pinus taeda; assembly: GCA_000404065.3. Taxonomy (NCBI): domain Eukaryota; kingdom Viridiplantae; phylum Streptophyta; class Pinopsida; order Pinales; family Pinaceae; genus Pinus; species Pinus taeda. The sequence continues at coordinate 7,381 of APFE030619038.1, forward strand.
CATCAAGCCCAAAGTGCTGCCACTGCATTTTAACTTGGGTAATAGCTCATTTCTGCAACATTACTTCTCTCCAGTCGAGGATGTTCAGCGGCTCGACCAAGATTTCTCCTTCCGGTTCGACCTGAAACATGCAACATCTTAAATCAATTAAAAAAACAAACAAACAAACAAACATTTAGATTGATCTACCAGAGATAATTCTTACTTGTATATCCTGCCATCTGATTAAATGCTTAGGATCATAAACATATTTTTTAACACGGAAACATGGAAGACCTTATGGACCCATATATGACTCGGCAGAGCGAGCTAGTATGCTACCGGCCTAATTCTTGCTAAGACCTGAAAAGGTCCACAAAATCTAGGTGCCAACTTAGCGCACCCGCTCCCTTGTAATGTGCTATTTTTTGCTCGAATTCTCACATACACATGATCACTGAATTGATACTCCTTAAACTTCCTTTTCTAGTCAGCAAAGTTATTTTGCGTATCTTGAGTTGCCTTTAAATTGGAAAGTACCTTCTTAACCATTTCTTCCATTTCCTTAAGCATTTTGGGACCTAACATCAATCTGTCTTCTAGTTCACCCTAGCTTGAGGGTGTGCGACACTTCTGCCCATACAATACTTCAAATGGGTTCATTTGCAATGATGTATCATAGCCATTATTGTACGCAAACTCGACCAAGTGCCGATAATCTTCCCACTTGGTTGGTTGTTGCATTACATATGCCCTTAACATGTCTTCCACCACCTCATTCACCTGTTCTGTTCGTCCGTCAGTCTGAGGGTGATAAGCTGTAATGAAATTCAGCTGAGTCCCTAATTCTTCAAACAAGGTTTTCCAAAAGACCGATGTAAAATTTACATCACGGTATGAAATTATTGTTTTTCATAACCCATGAAACCTAAATATATTCTGCATAAAAACATGGGCGATCTGTACAACTCTGTAAGTAGATTGCGCAAGTATAAAATGTGTTGATTTACTTAACTTGTCCACCACCACCATGATGGAGTCGTTATTTTTATTTGACTTGGGCAAACCCATTATGAAGTCCATAGAAATGGTTTCCCACTTCCATTCTGGAATGGGTAATGGTTGTAATAACCCCACAGGGTGTTGGTGTTCTACTTTAATTTGTTGGCCACATTTTTCTTCATACCCAGCCAGCAATATTTGTTTCTTAGCGCAGTGATCATTTTTTGATACCTCGGGTGTCCAACATAGTGACTTTTATGAAATTCATCCAAAATCAGGTTTTTAATGTTGTTTTGATTAGGCACATACATCCTTTTCTTATAATACAACATTCTAGTAACATCCATAGCATAACCTTGCTGATTTTCCTTGTTGGTTCAGTGTTGTGGTTGTTGTTTTATTTGTTGATATATGGTATCTTGTTCTGATGCCTTCTTAATCATTTCTTCGAAGGTGCTTTTCCCTTTATTGCAAGAAATCTCATATAGACATTGTAATTTTTTACTCAAAGCATCTACCACCCGGTTCTCTTTCCCTTTCAAATGCTTGATCTCAAAATCAAAAGCACTTAAGAAATCCACCCACCGTACTTGCATAGCGTTTAAGGTGGGCTGGCTTAAATAATTGGTCAGACTGTGGTGGTCTATCAATAATAAAAAATTTCTTCCCATAAGATAATGTCACCACATTTTTAAAGTGTGAATGACGGCTGCCAACTCCAGATCATAAGCGGAATATTTCTGCTCATGCTCTTTTAATTTTCTTGACTCATAAGAAATTACCTTCCATTCTTGCATTAACACATCTCCTACCCCCCCTTTACTTTCATTCGTGCACACAACATAATCTTTACTAGGATTGGCTATGCTTAGAATGGGTGAGGTGGTGAGCAGATGCTTAAGTTGCTCAAAACTCTTTTGGCATTCTGGGGTCCACCTAAAGGTTCTTCCCTTTTTCTTAAGGAAGTGATAGGATAAGCTACTATCGAAAATCCTTCTACAAACCATCTGTAATGACCTGCTAATCCCAAGAAGGATCTGATGTCTACCACATCCTTTGGTACCATCCATTCCATTATGTTCCTTATCTTTTCGGGATCCATCATGATCCCTTCTTTAGTGATTATATGTCCCAAATATTGTATTTGTTCCTTAAAGAAATCACACTTTCTAGACTTGGCATATAACTAGTGCTATTGGAGGGTTTGCAGTACCAATCTGAGGTGCTCCTTATGCTCCTCCATAGTTCGAGAATATTTCAGTATATCATCAATAAAAATTAGCACAAACTTATCCAAATACTGATGAAATATGATATTCATTAAACACATAAAGGTTGTGGGGGCATTGGTTAACCCAAAGGGTAACACCACATACTCATAATGACCATATCGTGTTCTAAAAGAAGTTTTTGCTATGTCTTCTTCTTTAATCCTGATTTGGTGATACCCTGATCGCAAATCAATCTTGGAGAATATTGCTTCTCTACTTGATCAAAAATTTCATCAATACGGGGTAGAGGATACTTATTTATTATTGTCAATTTATTCAATTGATGAAAATCCATACACATGCGAAGGGTACTGTCTTTCTTCTTTACGAACAATATCGGGGCTCCCCAGGGGGACACACTAGGGCGAATGTAGTTTTTGTCTAACAGCTCCTCTAATTTCATTTTTTACTCTGTCAATTCTGGTGTGCTCATTCTATAGGGCGCTCAGGATACTGGGGCTACCCCTGGCACCAATTCGATAGTAAAGTCTATGTCTCTCTTGGGTGGCAGTCCGAGAATCTCTTCCAGAAACACATCAGCAAATTCTTGCATCACAGGAATGTTTTCCAATGTGATTGTTTTATTTTTCGAGTTGGCATAACCCACTTGGATGGCATAAATCTGACATCCTTTCCTAATTCATTTTGCTAACTGAGAGGCGGTTATTGGTCGAATCTAAACTGGCCACTTAATTCCTTGCATCTCTTGCCTTGCTCCAAGCTCATCTTTGTAACAGATAGTCTTTGTTTTACAGTTATTTATGGACGAGTGTTTTTCTAACCAGTCCATACCAATCAGTACATTATACGAACCAAGGGGAAGCACATTTAAATATGCCATCACTGGTTGTCCTGCTATCTTTAAAGGGCAGTTATTGACCTCACTGGTTGTCCTACTATCTTTAAAGGGCAGTTATTGACCTTAGTAAGCACTCGTCTCTTTGCCCCTATTGCCAGTTGTACTAGCCAAGGGTCCCTAATTTTAACATGTTGCAATTTACAATGCTCCACATCCTTAGGACTAATATAACCTAATGTAGCTCGAGGATCAATTAAAATAGTTAGAGCAAGGTCTAAGATCTTACCTTCAAATTCCACCATGGTCGGCTGGTACTCCTCCTGACGATCTTCTAGGGTAGCATTAATCCTTGGTAAACTATGTCCTACATCACCCACTGTAGATACTTCATGGATCTCGGAAACCTGTTCGGTTCCCTTTCATTGAGGACAGTTTTTAACGTAATGAGGCCTACTGCAGCCCCAACATTGCACTCGAGGCCTCGCTATCCATTCATTGTCTAATTTTCCAGGTTGTTCATTGATTCTCGACTCATTGGTTGGCTTTGACCTGAGTGGATTCTTCTGTATATTTCTGCCATTTTTCCCTTTGGCAAATCCCTTGTTACAACCACCTCGATTTCCTTTATTATTTCCAGCCAACTTGTTGCTTCTCTTATCAATCCACCTTTTACCCGAGATTTCTCCCTTCTGTTTACTTTGTTGGTAACAAATTTTGGTTTTATGTATTACCTCATCCATCATCTTTGTATTGTCAAACTCAATTCTTTCCCTAATGTTGAAAGGTAAACTACTGACAAACATCTATACTTTAGCCTTTTCCTCTCAAATATAAGGCACATAATGGAGCAATGAAATAAAACGAGTGATAAACTTATCCATAGTTTTTTGTCCCAGTCACAGGTCATGGAATTCTCTTGCTTTTTCTTCGTAAAAACGTTCGGTCAGGTATCTTTCCTTAAAGTATTTTTGAAAATTTTCCCAAGTTATATTATGTTCACTTACCCCTCTTCCAATCTTAACTTCTTCCCACCACAAGTTGGCTTTTCCTTGTAATTGGAAAATGGCCAACCGTGCCTTGAGGTTGTGATCATATTCATATAGTTGGAAGTATTTGTTCATATTAATCAACCACGCCTCAACTGCTTCCTCCAATTCTCCATCAAAGTGTGGCGGTTTGATCTTATGAAATTCCCCTTGCAACTCTATCTCTTGCCTTTTTTACTTCTGTTTCTTGGAAGCATTATCAGATCATTCTTTTCGTTCTTCCTCCCTTCCTTCTGACTCTTCTGGTTTTGTGTGGTGATTCTGCTCCTCTAACACCCTTTGCTGCTCAGCGCTAGGATTCAGCGGTTGCTGATTCTGCTTGTTAGATAGGCTCTTTAAAATTCTTTCCTGTTCCATGGTTAACCTCACGTTATCCTCCCGCAATCGGGCCATTTCATTTTTCAACTCCTTTACTGTCTCTAATATTGCAAGATTCGTATTGCGAGCCTCCTCTTCAAGCTGTACCCATAATTCTGGGTTATTTTCAAGGCCTGTTGCAGGTCCCTGACCCACCACAAACTTATGCGAAACACTGTCCGCTCTTCTCATATTGGCAGTCTTCTGTTTTCCTGTACTTAACATAAGAATAGTAACAGAAGAAGGGTTAATGCATTAATTGTTTTGTTTCTTTAAATACAAAATAGAAATGGAAATAAAATGAATATACTTTATCTGTTTATTTCCCAGAGGCCACAGTTTTTGAAACTTGGCTCTCATACCACTTGTAATGAATCCACCTTATTAAATTACAAAAATGACATACCTCATAAAAAAATTTACTACATAACTATAAAGTTTCTCCATAATATTGAATCCTTGGTATACACGCAGCTCTAGATTTTTTTGTAATCACTATTGTACTAGCGTCATTAATAAGAACTTTAATTCAGAGGGTTTGGTTTCATGCTTAGTGGTCCACGCGGCTTGCAAATAGACTCCAATCTGCGTTTTATGCTTCTGCCATCACATGGCTTGCCATGCTTCCTGCGAATGTTATTAACTCTACCTCCTTCATCCTGTACGTGGCCTAGGAAGGCGGTCTAGTCTCATCAGCCCACTTGGAAACCCTGCCCTCATCAACAGTGCATAATATCTCTTGCAATCCGACAGTGGTGACCTTCTGAGGACTTACCTCTTCTTTGGAATGCGATGAGATTGACCTCATTTGCTTGGCAGCTCCCTTGCGGAGCCTACTCTGGTTTGGCCCTTCCATTAGTAGCTCCAGTATAATGGGCGGACAGAATTACGTTCAAGTTGCCGGTATTGTTCAGACTCAGGGTTTGGCAACGGACAAGACCTTTTAGGTGAATTGTGTTTCCGCAGAGCTATTACATGCTTACCTTCGTAGACATTCATAGCTGGAAGCGCTACATGTTCACCAGTTGCTCTAATCATGTTTTCTTTTTATGTGGGTTCATGCTACTTGTAGGATCTTCCGGGTACAGCTATGGCTCTTAACTATTTCAGAAGGAGTGGTGCTCCTTCAATGGCGATTTCGACATCTCCCGGGTATGACATGTTTGGGTTGGATGCTTCCTAGCATTGTCCTTTTTTCTTGGCTGTCTCAACTATTGTGTATTTGTTTTATCAATCGCACTAATTGAATACCTTACGGCTATGATACCATGTAGGATGCCTGTTGAACGCCTCAAATCTCTCGGCTAAACCTGGTGGAAAGGCGCTCTTGCAACTTTGGGCTTTAAGGGTTTCTAGGTAAGAGTACATACTAGTGTGGTGCCCTCGAGGTGAAGGATTAAGTTTTATGGTGATGTCTAGGTCTTGGTACTCTACATATTATATGGCTTCTCGGTCTTAATGACAACATACAGAATCAAATGGTTAGGGTTTCAAGAGGTTTCCCCAAGTTTGTCGAAGGATCTTACCTTCTAGAGTGTTCTTCTCTGTAAGATTTGTTAATAAAGGGCATTGTTCCCTTTACAAACTCAGTGCTTTGTGCTGCACAGGAATATCTAGACTCTGGATAGTTTATTATCTTTGTTATTATACTTTAATTTCCAAGTTGAAGAACTGTATAGAATTTTCTCATTTATAATGTGGATGACCTAGTGCATAGTTGGTACTATGCCCACCTGCATTATACCCTTTTCTCTATTGTGTAAATGTAATACCTTTGTTTGATCATTCTTTTTTGCTCGCACAAATATTTGTTGGGACTATTCAAATTTCAAGGAAGTATTGCATTGAAACTCTGTATTTTAAGTTGAAATGTGGCCTCGACCAACATAGAGTTATGTTCTTTACCTATAAAATTGAATGTCAGATACAGAGTCTTTTGATAACCGCATTTGGGTTTTTGGCTTTATTCTTACTGTGCATGATTCTGGTTTGTAAATATCAGAGCCTGTTAATACAAGGTCAATGTTTTAATGTTTTCCCTCAGCACCAATTTCTTTTATAAGATTGCCTTCTCTTTTGCAAATCCTATGGCTTTATAATCATGAGGGTTTCATCCCTCAAAAGGTTCAGTTATGACTCGACAGGGTTCCACTATTATGCTTCAGACTCAGGGATTCTTGGACTCATCCGCAGTTCATAACCCTGACCACGGGGCAGAGCGACCCTTCTTTCGCATACCTCGGACTTGTTATCCACTCCATAACATGGTTAATCTGCTTTTACATTTGTATTTAGGTTACTTATAAACAAGACATCTATTATCAATTCTTTATTTAGTCATGCAGATGAGAAAGCTTTTTCCACTTTCGTTATTTTATTTAGGAACTGTACATAGTCCTAGGGTTCTTATATTATCATACAGTTTTGATATTTGAAAATACATTATCCGAGGTGGCCTAATTCGTTTTTCCTCACTATGGTCTTATCTTTCATTTCCACAGTGAATGGAACTGTAAAGGAATTATAAATTTTTGTTTGCAACAGAATTATTCTACCAGCAATCTTTAGAATGTCATAACGGAGTTTTTCAACAAAATAGAGATCAACTGTCCACTCTGAATAGAGTTTTTTTTTTAAACAAAGAATATAAACTAATTTCTTAAATGAGAGTGACCCACCTCGACAGTTGCAGTTGCTACAAGTATCTTTCGGAAATAGTAAACTCTGTATATAAAGAAAGTATCTGAAACTTGCTATATTTATTTCAGTTATAAACTCTAGGAACCTATTGCTTGCAGAAGAATATCACTTCTAATTCAGTTCAAATATTAGCACAGTCTTTGGTTGATACCTCATACGTGAGTTGCATCCAAGTAAGTAACTACAGAGGAAGAGGTCACATCTCATTCTGTAGCTAGTCAAACCATCCAACCATGAGATTGTCTTTCGAGACCAAATCTCCCCCCCTAGCTTGCTCAAAGACTTACAGTCTTTTGCAAGTTGTTCGCGCTCTGTGCCCTTGCTATGTGATCATCACGAGACATAACAAGATTTCTCCCCTTTTCCACTGCCTATTTCTACAGCACAATTTTTTTCCTCCCCACTTCCTTTTCCTAGAAGCCCTCCACGGCTAGGGGAGGTAGTTAGGGTTCCAGCAACTGTTTCTTTTAACTTCTCTCCTCAGAAGTTTCATGATCTCCTCTTCACTAGGAAATCATTTCTCATTTTCATTCAAGAAAATAAAAATATTAATTAATTCAAATAGATAATAACCATCATCCTTTAGTTTGTTTTCACTATGGTAAATAAAATATTTACAACATTTGGGGATATTACATTCTAGCATTTGAAACAAAAAAATTAATTTAATCTTTATAATTGAGAAAAGATAGAAATTAAAAACAAAAAAAATTAGTTTTAATCTTTATAATTTAGAATGGATTAAATTTGAAAATAAAAAATAGTAAAAAATTAATTGGTCAGCATTATTTTGGAGAAATAAAAATAATTCAGAAAATAATAGAATTTGGAAATATTTTAAAATCTCACTAATAAACACAAATTCAAAAATGATGTACACTGTGTAGCAAAAAAGATGTGTACTGTGTAGCAAATAGGTAAGACTTCAATGAGCACAGTGTATTGGCTATCTATGAGCAGTGTATTGGCGAGCAGATATGTGCTAGCCAATAGGTAAGACTTTATAGCTTTTCCAATACTTACGGAAGAGAATATTTGGAATAAATTCTACCATATTAGCGTACTAATTTTAAATCTGAAACAATCATTAATTTTGAATAAATTTCATCCCTTCTCATTAGATTAGAGTAAATTTTTAAAATCTCAAACGTTATTAAATTAGAATAAATTCTATTTTTTTCCACTCAAGTAAGAGTAAGAATTTTAAATCTGAATCACCCACTAAATTTTACAGTTTCATGAATGAATTTTGATCATTGGTTTTGTAATTTAGTGTTATTTTGATTATTTTACTTTGATCATTTTAACAAAGTTTTAAACTTAAAATACCCATCAAATTTTTTACTATTTTGCTGGTTTTGATCATTGGTTTCTGCAGTTCCTGCAATATCCATAATTTAAATATATATTTTTGATAAATTCAAGATATTACAGATAGATTGATATTGTTTTTTTATTTGATTTAATTTTAATAAAATAATAAAAAAAATGATATAACTTATTTTGAAGATTTAAGTGTATAAAGTGATAAAATTTTAAACTAACCATGTAAAAACATTGAAAAAAAATTAAGAAAATTGAAGGCCCCTCTAGATACTATTTGTTCAGAAAGATTTAAATATTTTTAAATAATAGTTTTCTAAATTACAAATTAATTTTTCAGGGACACTAGAGATTGGATGGAGCTTGCTTGGGTTCATGGACACTAGAGATTGGATGGAGCTTGCCTTGGTTCAGGGACACTCGAGATTGGTGATGAGGTTGCCTTGGTTCAGGACACTGGAGATTGGATGGAGCTTGCCTCGGTTCAAGGACGTTGGAGATTGGTGATTGCTAAGTCAACTATGGAGCTTGGCTTTAATGGTGTCAGAAAGAATTGTCTGCCTAATGGTGAATTGAATTGGTGATCTCTCAATAGCAAATGTGCTTTAACAATGAGACTCATCCAATTGAACTAACCCTCAAAGCTTAAATGTATAAATATATATTATATAAAATTCTTTTAAATATAAAATAGATATTCATTACTTTTACAAAAATCTTAAATATATTGATGTGAGGATGGGTTGAGCATACATATGTTTCCAAAACAAATCTATATCTACATACTCAAACTCAAACTAAATAGATTAAATAAATTTTGATTATTCAGTTATAACATATTACATGTTTTTTATTATATACTATTATATTATTTTAAGTGTGTTAATGTGATGATGGGTGCAATGTCAAACATGTTATATTATATAATTATTTATATTATTTTTTTATAATTTTATTTTATTTTAAGTGTATTGATGTAATGATGGGTGGAGCATTCACTGTTTCTAGTATGTTTCCAATCATCAATAACATGGTGCGTTGATTTGTTAATGGGTGAAATGTCTACCATAAACGATGAATTTTTTCAATATCTTTTTGAAACAAAGATTACCAATAACATAATCACTTTTTTCTTTTTAATTTATTTTATAAAAAAAAATAATGTAAATTTTTTTATCATTATATCGGTTTAGCATTAATTAATATTATATTTTAAATTAAATAAAATAAATTAGTTCTAATAAATTAATTGAAGTTTATATATATACTATATATATATATAATATATATATATATATATAATGAGGAAGTGAATATTTTTATTATTGGGTCGGGAGGAGTTCTCCAACCTAGTAAGATAGAGATGTTGTAAAGTAATGTTGAATACTTCTTAATTTTGCTCTAATCTCAACATGACATATTGAAAAATGTTAAATATTAGATTTTAAATATCAAATTTTAAAATCTAATTAAGTAAAAATAATAATAATCTTAAGTATTTTTAAAACCAATTTTTATTTTATTTTTCCTTTTATAAAACTTAAGAGTATAACTTAAACTAGGTTTGTTGATGTTTTTAATTCATTGATCACACATGTAATAATGATATAATTGATCATCAATAAGAAGGTCATCAACCCCACCCTAGAGAATCAAAAGTATCTCTCTATTTTAACTAGCTCAATGAAGAAAATTAATATAGCAAAGATTAGAACCAATTCTCAAGAGTTCCATAGTGAAACAGGTCATTGGGCAATTCCTAAAACGCCATGGATGGAAAGGATCTGTGAGAATAGGAGCATCGAGGATAAAAACCACTTCCTCTTAGAGTGCCCCCGCATACAACCACATTAGATCTAAGTTTCACAATATTTGTTACAATACTGACCTTTCGAGCCTTTTACAATGTCAAAATTAAAGTGAGCTCAAGAGGCTTCTCTCCAAGCTTTTTGATCATAGGAATAAAATCTGAAATCAAAATAAATAATTTGTTTCTTTAGGTCGATAGACCAATGTTTGGTTTCAGTGGAAGTTAACCATCATCATGATTATCATCATCAATATTAAATACCTACACTTGTTATAGTAAAGATTTTTTG
>APFE030619041.1:0-10375 GCA_000404065.3 Pinus taeda
TATTAGTTGGTTTCACTGATTCTGATTGGGCTGGTGACCCTGATGATCGCAAGTCTACTGCCGGTTATGTCTTCACTCTTGGTTCAGGACCTATTACATGGGCTTGTAAAAAACAGGCTGCCATTTCTCTTTCGTCAGCAGAAGCAGAGTATCGTGGTGCCGTGGAAGCTAGTAAGGAAGCCTTGTGGCTTCGTCAGATCCTATCAGAATTGGGCTTTGAGCAGCAGCATCCGACTACACTTTGGTGTGATAATCAAAGTGCCATTCAGCTTTGCAAAGATCCAGTTCAACATCAGCGGAGCAAACACATTGAACTTCACATGCACTTCATCAGAAAGCTCATTCATGACCATGTTCTTCAAGTGCAATATTGTTCAACAGATGATCAGGTTGCATACATCTTCACAAAGGCTCTCACAGAGGCGAAGTTCACTAAACTTCGATATATGCTTGGAGTTCAGGAAGTTGTCACTAAGGGGGGATAGGCTTTAGTGCCTCCTTCCTTCTCCTATTGTGTCATATTTGTAAATCCTTCAATCCTATCCCAAGTTGTTCTTAAGGGGGGATGTTAGGATATTCCGACACATAGGAATAGTTAAGTTCAACTTGGTCTAGTATAGAGTTAGGTTAGCGTTAGGTAAGTGTGTTTCTTTACCGTTGTACATTTTGTAACTTACAATCCGACGGTCACGATATGTAGTGATCCGACGGTTCATTCTCTCCTCGGTATTACCGACACTTGATCCGTGGCTTGACACCCGATTGGTCCATGAATTCTATTTAAAGCGCATGGAGGGTCATTTGTAGGTTAACCGTGCATGAGAGAAGCTTATGTAAATTTTCATTCTTTTATTAATAAATTGCCTGTAGTAGCCACGTTGGCGCAGGCCGTGGACTGTTTCCCTCTCTGAGGGTTTTAACCACGTCAAAATACTGGTGTATTGATCTGTGATCTGTTTGTGAGCGGTGTCCTTCTGGTGTTCTGTCTGAGGAACTTACCCTGTAAATTCCTACAATATCATCTTTTTCTTGAATCCCATGAATGGGATTCCCAATGAGACATCTACTCTTGTTTATGAATCTTCTTTTGAAGATTCCATTATAGGATCTTGAAGTGTTTCTTTCCTTTTGATGATGGAGGTGTTCTAAGATTTTTAATCATGATCAATTTTCTTTCATTGTGGATGAGGTCCTATTTTAGGTATGCTCGTTCTACATGAATATCTTGAGCTATGTCTACCATGCTTTTATATTCTAGAAGATATTTCTAACCATGCATTTTGTTCTCATTTATAAATGCTTCTTTCTACATGAGTATTTTGAACTCTATGTACATCATGCTTCTAGATTCTAGAAGATGTTTCTAGCCATGCAATTTTATTCTATTCCTACATGCTTCTATCCTACTCAAAACCTTGAAAGAAGACCTTAAGTAAAGAAGTAGACTTAGTCATAGTAGTGATCTGGAGGATCTTCCTTCTTTTTCTTCATTTTTCATTTCTTGAGTCAGATGAGCTTCTTCCCTTTTTCTTTTGTTGTTGTTGTCCTTCTTTAGTTTAGGACAATTCCTCTTGTAGTGTCCATATTCTTGGCATCCGTAACATTGGATTTTGGACATATCTTTGTTGTTTGTTCTTTGTAGACCAAATTTTCCAAATTTTCCCTTTCTCTTGGCCATGGTAGCAAATTCTTTCTCCTTTGATCCCACATATTCCTTTGCTTTAAGTCTTGTTTCCTCTATCTTGCATAGAGACCACATTTCACTTAGTGGGGTGGCTTCCTTCTTGGCATATATGCTTGACGTGAAGTTGCCCCAATCCTCAGGTAGAGCATTGAGTACTACGGTTGTCATTTCTGTGTCAGACATGACTTCCCCTAGCTTTTGAAATTGATCCCTAATCTCAAAGATCTTTGAAGAAGAATCACAAAGCCATATAACCATATTCACAACAAATTAACACACAAAAATTACACTGGCAGAAAAGGTAGAGAGCCATCATGTGGTCTCTCATGCTCATGTAATTCACATTATTCAAAAAATTTAATAATACATTTAAATACATGACTAAGTGGTCTTAAGATAGTGCGTCTATCTTAGACACACTTGGTTGAGACAATTTCTCGACTTACACACTAATTTAGGAGAGCTAGTTGGAGAGAATCTCTCATCCAAACTAGACTCCTTAGTTTGAGAAATTCTCATGATTTTAATTATTTAATTTAATAATTGGATTTATTATTGATTTTTAAGAGAGTGAGGCCAACATTCCCCCCCACCTCAATGATAAATCCAAAACGAACAAGGAACCATGTTCCAAGTTCTCAAGTTGATCGTCAAAAAACATGTGCCTAAAAAACCGCCAAAGTTGGGTGTTGAAGAAACTACAATATGAAGAGACCATGAGTCAGCTCCATCGCTGATTCATCTCTGAATGTCGCTTGACAACTCCATCATGTGCCAAGCCACAAAAGGATCCAACTGTCCTTTGCTTGAAAACAACATCCGGTGTTCACTGACACAATTTGATGAACATCCACTGGCGTATTTGCTGATGATTATCGCCCATTGGTTGATGGAGATGCCCACTGGCTGCTTCGCTGATGTTGCCGAGACTTTCAGTCTGACAACCACTTGTCAATTTCATTGACATTTTCCCCCCTTTGTCAGCTAAAAGGTGATGCAATCTTCTCCAAAATATATCTGAACTCCCCCCTGTAGGTGGAGGAGTATTTCGCTGGTGTACGCCCCTGTTCAACTACACAAGAGTACCATCTTCATTTGACTGTTGGCTGCAATATGTGTGAGTGAATCCGATTGTAAAACTTGTACAATCTTCTGGCTGTGGATGACCATTCCCAGGGATCAATCCATGAATAATTTATCTTCAATCTGGTTGAGTGTCGTTGGTTGCAGCATTTCTTTGATGTATAATTTGACTTGCAGCAATGGTGACAAGGATGGAGGTCAAAACATTGATCTTCTAGATGACCGATTTTTTGACAATGAAGGCATTTTGGTTTGATTGCAACTTCAGTTTGCGCACATGTCTGTTTGTCTAAGACTTTCTCATGACTTGTTGATGTTATTTGATCAAGAAACCCTGCACCGATGAACTTGATCAACTTAGAATGATCAGGGATATGCAAGCTGTTTTCATCTTTGTCATATCCTAATCCTCGTCGATTTTTGTTACTTTGGATTTCTTCCCATGGCTTGATGATTGGTTTGGAAAAAAGTTGAATTGGATCAAAGACCACTTCGACACTTGAAGTTGGTTGGATTAGGACTTGGAATCATCAGGTTTATTGTATTGTTCAAAGGCTTGGAAGCATCACTCTTCTTTAGCAACTCAGTTGTTTGTAGTTGCAACTCCAGTTGAAAGAACTGAATCATTTCATGTGCATGTTGAAGATGCACTTGAATATTAGCAAGAGTGGTTTTGCTAATGTGCACCATGTCATCGATTGATGATAACATTAAATTGTTAATAATTTGGGACAACTGAATGTGTGTCGCCATCTTGCTTTCTTACTTTGAAGTCACTTGATGACGATCGCTTTGCTTGAATGAAACATTATGAATGCTTTAATGAATTTACACAGGCTCGCTTGTTGTGTGTTGAACTGTTGTACTTGATTTTGACACGCTCGCTTGCTTGGTTGTGTGAACGATGCTTGCTTTCTAGATGGCTTGCTTGATTGATCACTGACACTTGTGATTTCTTGAATGTACTCATTGAATGTGATGATTTGTAAAAATAAAAAGGAAAGGGTGTCGAACACTGTCAAAAATGCACCCAAGACACAAATGACAAGTTCAATCTTGATGACTTAGTTGAAGACTTACTTGACTTAATGTATTCACCTTCACAAGTCAAATTAGGGTGTCGGTTACAACCGAGAATGCACCTGTACAATTCAGTTGAAAAATGTGTATTTGCAAGTGATACAAAAAGAGTTGATGACATTGATGTCGTCTTGGCTTGAAATGCTTGATTTTGTAGCGTCCTTAACTTGATGGCGTGAATTAGCTGTTTTGAAATGTTGTTGTAGAATATTACTTTTATCAAGTCGATGATGTGACGCTTTGTGCTTATGAACTAAATTGATTATGGGAGCTTTGATTTCAGGAGTGCATGTAGTTGTTTTGTTTAAGCATAATAAAGAGAGTGTTTTACAAATTCGACTCAAATCATGCAAGCACATTCACAACACAGAGTGTACCTATGATCCCCTTATTCAATTTCGAGCGGATTTAAGACACGATCACCACAAAAAGATATGTTTTTATTAATTACTGGAGTACATCATTCTTTGTCACAACTTTGTCTTGGAAGCTTCTCAATGAGAATGTCACACTTGCAAATTTTGGAAGCAAATTGTCTTCAAAAACTGCCTGCAATGACTCAATCGCTCTCAAAGTAAAATATTACTTTGAATTACAATAATAACTTTCTCTAAAACAAACTCACTTATCACTCCAAAAATACAAAAAATACTTTCACCTTATTACTCCACAAAATCACATCTTATCTCTCCAAAATAAACATTTTAATGCACCTCTCTTAAAAATCACATTATTCTCCACTCAAAAATCACACTTTATAACCTTATTACTCCATTACATAAAGAATACTTAAAATAACTCCTTAAGTAACTTTTTAAACAAAAGAAGCTTTTTATGAAATCACGTGAAAAGTGATATAAAGTTACTTTTAAAAAAAAGGTGAATAAATTTCTGATTTTAATTTAAAACACATGCACCATTCCCTTTATAGAAAGCTATACGTACCATACCATAAATTGGTTGGAGTGATGGTTAAAAAGTCCAGTTGAAAATTTGAATCGCTTCTACTTGATACGCTGACTTGGATGGAAAGGATCTTCACAAAGCTTGGTCCAACGTAAGAAATGGGAACTCTCCAACGGGATCCTCAAGGCTAATGGTTTCAACGCATCCGAGTTGCGGTCGAAGATCAACAATTGCATCGAGAGGGCCTCTACATTCTGAATATTCAGCTAAGAGAAAGAATGTGTCTGCAATTTGCAATTGCAGGTGAATACTGCCCTTAAGCTGGCTCAACATACTGAAAACCTCCATGCTGGCTCAACGCACTCCATTTTGAAAGCTAATTCATAAAATTACTAAATTTTTCAACGCTTCACTTGATATTCAAGCTAATGGCTTTAGCTTGTTGAGAAAATTGCGTAAGATCTGGACAGTGGTTACTGATATGTATCTTCTATTGGTAATGTGGATTTTTCCAATCACATCAATTCCGTGGTCTCCTTAATGGTTCGATCTCATCCACAGCGATTAAGTGGTCTCTTTGTAAAATAATTTGCATGGTTCAATCACTTGCGAATGGTTCGATTTCGTGCTTGAGTCGCAGCTTCACAGGGTCAATCCAACAGTAATAAATCAACACAACCCAATGGAAAACCTACGAAAATCGCTGGACATTCCATTGCCCACTCGATCCACTGAAGCCCTCCTATATTTTTCTTGTAATGCATATAAACGCTATAGAAATAGAAACCCCTTAAAATTGCATCCCCTTAAAAATCTATCAGATTGAATGTCAAAACAACATCAAACCAATCCTACGCAAGAAACCCTGAATTCCGAGAATGAGTTCAACAAAACACCGAAAGCGCTCATTCCTCGAGTTTCTTCAGCTTTTTTTACTGGAAGACACTGGATCAACAACATCATGTTCGGGATTTTGTGCTTTTTGTGTTTCGAAGTTTCGCATTCAGAGTCCTTCACGCTGTCCGTAGCAAATCCTCCCTTCGAATATTCACTGCAGTATGAGTCCACCAACAATGATAGCATTTTCCTTTGACATAATTGTTTCTGAATAAACTTTTCCTCTGCTGAGCTCGTCGAAATCCTGCGACTCTAAGCTTTGTATGTGGCTCCTTTTGCTTATCCGACCCGACTTGAACTACACAACTGTAGGCCAGGAGCTCTGCTTTGATTACAAATTCTTCTTGACAAGATCTTTCGTTGCCGAGTTCTTGAAAATCTTGCGGCCTTTGCAACTCGTACCTTCGTTTACCAGATTTGGATTACAAAATGTAGGACGACTAGCTTTACTTCGGACATCACCGCTTTTCTTCACAAAGACTTCTATATACCAAGCTCAAACAAATCTTATGGCCTTGCGACTCAAACATTTGTCTGTTGCTTCCTTCGCTTAGCGGACCTGAATTATAAAAAGCAGGACTAGAAGCTTTGCTCTGATACCACATGAAGAAGAATCACAAAGCCATATAACCATATGCTCAGCAAATTAACACACAAAAATTAAACTGGCATAAAAAGCAGAGAGCCATCATGTGGTCTCTCATGCTCATGTAATTCACATTATTCAAAAAATTTAATAATACATTTAAATACATGAGTAAGTGGTCTTAAGATAGTGCGTCTATCTTAGACTCACTTGGTTGAGACAATTTCTCAACTTACACACTAATTTAGGAGAGCTAGTTGGAGATAATCTCTCATCCAAATTAGACTCCTTAGTTTGAGGAATTCTCATGATTTTATTTATTTAATTTAATAATTGGATTTATTACTGATTTTTAAGAGAGTGAGGCTAACAATCTTCATGAAGTAGGGAGCTATTCCTTCCTTTGATATCTTCATCTTGTACAATTCATTTCGTAGAGATATCACTTCTCTAGCTGTGGTTACCGAGAATAGCTCTACTAGTTTGTCATAGATTTCTTTGGATGTCTCCAACTTGGAGACATAAGGAATGAGAGAGTCTTTGATGGATTCTATTAGAATCCTTTGAGCTCTTGTCTCATCCTTATTATACTTGGCTAAGGCTTGAGTTTGTTCCTTAGTAGGAATAGTAACATTCCCTTTGATGTGTTCTAGGAGTTCATTCTCCTTGAGAAGTAAATCAGTCCTTTTCTTCCATGCAAGAAAGTTATTGGTACCTACCAATTTATTGCTTTCCTTGCAACAAGACATTGATGTATATTCAGAAGGGGACATATACTTGATAGATTTTGAGATATAGTAGACTTGCTTTTTACTTGAAGACTTGATGGCTTGCCTTCCTTATATCTTGATGTTCTTCAAGTTGCTTTCTCCAAGTGGACTTGCCCTGATGATGGGAGTTGCTTGATTACTTGTAGCTTGATGTAGGTCCTTCTTTGATTTGCTCTTCTTGTAGGTGCCTTTATGTAAGGCTCTTCTTGCTTTGTAGTCTTCCTTGATGAAAGATAGATGGTAGACCTTCTTGAAGTGATTGAGACTTCTTAGTTAGATGCTTCAACTTTTTTAGATGTCCTTCCTTGATGAGTGTTCTTGAGTTGCCCTTTCCTTGGTGTGTCACCTTAGCTCTGATACCATGTTGAAGAATGAAGGGAAAGATGTATATTAGGATTCTTCTCTTCTTGATAACAATTTGTGATGGACTTTTACAATTATCTTAGCTTGATCTTCTTCTTGTTATTATAGTGTGTGTTTCATCAAACTGCTACCAAAATAAGAATGACAAGAACACAGGTGTTGGCTCTCTGCCAGGGCCAAAACCTCTCTCTCTTAGAGAGGAAAATCTTTTGGTAAGATTCTCTTAATCAAGCTTCTTATTGATCAATGCCAAACCCTAGACCCTTGACTAGGATGTCCTCTAAGCACAAATCAAATCCTTCCTCTATTCTGCACTTTAATCCCCGACACATAGACTTCCTCCTTCCGACACTTTGCTTTCTAGCACTTCATCCTCCTTCTTTGCTGCTTGTCTAGAGATAGGCCTTGCTGATGTGAGCTTCTTGATTAGATATGTTTCTTCTTCTCTTAGAGATGTTCTCTGCTTAAGGAGACACCCTTCTCTTGATTCAGTGAGATACTTCTTGAGATATGTCTTCACACTGAAGTGACTGTAGAGCAGCCCTAATTTTTCGACGTGTGGATGGTTCCCTTGGAGAATAAGGATCCTTTTATCTTCGATAGGGAGAGGGACTTCTTCGCTTGACTTGAGAGGCCTTGTAGGCCTAGTAACTAGCCCAAACACCAACGAAACTTGATCTGTGATACCACTGCTGTTGTACCCACAATCTGTCCTCCTCTTCGCACGTGTGACTTTTTGTGGCCCTCGAAACAATCTCTACCTTTGTTGAGCTTCCTCCTTCCTTCGCTACACTTTTCGGGACCCTTTAGACTTGCTTCTCCTTACTTTTCTCAGCTTATCTCTTCACTGATTTTCAGAGCTTGCTTCGTTGACTTTATGAGGGAGTGGACATGTTAAATTTAGGTATGTTCTATGCTAGAGCAATTTATTTAAATTTTCACAATTGGCAATCACATCAGCATTATGATAAACTGCAGATAGAACATAAATATAAAACGCAGAAGACAAGCCAAGACAAGAGGACACAAGATATGGCGCGAGGCAGGGACAAACCCCACAATGTGTGGGGAAACCCTTTGATCAAATCTTCTTTTATCTTCAAAGTTCAGCAGAGAGAGAGAGAGTGAGTACATTTACAATAGAAGTCAATACTTTGACTTATCTAGATCTAGCATAGATCATTTCGTATCATGATGAGATCAGTTGAAGACATTCTGCTTCAACTGAATCTCAAGGTGACTCCTTCACCTATCATCATTTTGCATCTCGTCCATTTGCTGCCCCTGATTGTGTTGCACCATCATGCTGTCTCATGATCTCATAAATCACGCTACCCATATATCATTGTGTTGCCCATCATGTTGTTGATCTTATAATGCTGCCTATGCATCATCATCATGCTATCCTATATGTCCATGATCTCATGCTGCCCTTATCATTATGCACATGATTGCATTCATCATGTTGTAGGATACTGAGATCTTCTTGCCCTTCACTTGTCCGAGAACAATATCACTGCTATGCATGACTGTCATAAGAGTAAGTGACACTACAATAAGCGCAGAAGATCACTGTCAGAAAACTCTGTCATATTGTCATATTTCTGTCCACAAATACATTTCGGCCAGCGCAAAGGATCCTGAAATTTTGGCTCTATTATATGACAGTGGTTGAGTGTGCTTTTATGCCTACGTGCTTCAGCGGATTCCACTATGTTAATTCGCTGTTGCTCCCATCACGTTAATATGAACCTGGGTGCTTCATTACGTTGTCACTTACTATCACTGTTGCCATAGATACTGCGTCTCACCATTATGCCAAGTCCATCGAAGGCTTTGTCATACGTGAGCTGGTCTGCCTGTATCCAAACAATACGATAGCATCTAGATCCTACACCTATCCGAGGTCTATACCCACCTTCATATAGTGTGGATCTTCTTATATCCATACGAAAGAATTCGAGTTGTTGTTTGTGGATACCCTAGCTCACAGTAATGTGTATCTTCCGTTCCTTCATCCGAGAGCGTATAAGAACTACATGTAATTTTCTTCACAAGTAAGGAGTCTTCAAGAACTGCGTGTAAGGAGTCTTCAAGAACTGCGGGGTCTTGGATAACTCCATTGACTGTGTTGTATCTTCCAGAACAGCGTTGCATGAACAACGTATAAGTTGTCTTATGACCAGCGTAAAAGGACTTCATAATCTCTGCGTTTAGGACTTCACGTGGCTGTAGTTCATCACTGCATTTAGGGCTTCACGTGCTATGTGTACCATTGCTAACGGATTAGGGCATCGTATGGTAGCTAGGGCATCATATGTAAGGCCAACGTATCTTCATTATGTCTCTCCTTCACCAAAACCCAAAGACGTGGAGAGGAGGAGACTACTCATCAAGATGTGTGCCAAATGACATCAAATCCTCATCTATTTATACCAAAATGAGGATGATGAATAGACACGTCGTTTGGGCTTCTAGAGCCTACATAAGTGCTGGTCGGCTTGATAATAATTACATAAACAAAATAAATTCATATCTCTATAATACTTTATCGGATCGATGATCTTTGGATCAATCCTACACCTCTCGACGAGAGGGATCCAATAAAAATTCAGCTGCCATAAATAAGCGACCGCACATTGGAGTTTGGCCCTAGTTGCCAATTTAACACTCCCTCTCAACTTAGGAGAGAACTCCATCCGGTGATCCATAAGTCCGACTGTACTATCTCGGCCATCAGTGCCCTGCACTACTCTGCCCAACTCTGCTCAGCTCTGCTGGTTTTGCTCTGCTCTGCTCGGCTCTGCTAGCTCTGCACTGCTCAGCTCTGCTGGCTCTGCTAGCTCTGCTCTGCTCAGCTTTGCTGGCTTTGCTAGCTCTGCTCAACTCTGCTCTGTTGAACTATGAAGAAGAAGAATTGATCGAGAATGTCTCATACCATTCTCCACTGACCCGAAGTCAGTCTCAGAGTGCGTACCACTAGTCCCAGACTAGTCTCAACCAACC
>APFE030619041.1:16552-27755 GCA_000404065.3 Pinus taeda
TGTCCCAACTGCCTTTGGTGATTGCTCTTTCACTCCTGCTTGGGCATTGTCTTTACCTCAGCTCTGATACCATGTTAAATTTAGGTATGTTCTATGCTAGAGCAATTTATTTAAATTTTCACAATTGGCAATCACATCAGCATTATGATAAACTGTAGATAGAACATAAATATAAAACGTGGAAGACAAGCCAAGACAAGAGGACACAAGATATGGCGCGAGGCAGGGACAAACCCCACAATGTGTGGGGAAACCCTTTGATCAAATCTTCTTTTATCTTCAAAGTTCGGCAGAGAAAGAGAGAGTGAGTACATTTACAACAGAAGTCAATGCTTTGACTTATCTAGATCTAGCATAGATCATTTCGTATCATGATGAGATCAGTTGAAGACATTCTGCTTCAACTGAATCTCAAGGTGACTCCTTCACCTATCATCGTTCTGCATCTCGTCCATTTGCTGCCCTTGATTGTGTTGCACCATCATGCTGTCTCATGATCTCATAAATCACGCTACCCATATATCATTGTGTTGCCCATCATGTTGTTGATCTTATAATGCTGCCTATGCATCATCATCATGCTATCCTATATGTCCATGATCTCATGCTGCCCTTATCATTATGCACATGATTGCATTCATCATGTTGTAGGATACTGAGATCTTCTTGCCCTTCACTTGTCCGAGAACAATATCACTGCTATGCATGACTGTCATAAGAGTAAGTGACACTACAATAAGCGCAGAAGATCACTGTCAGAAAACTCTGTCATATTGTCATATTTCTGTCCACAAATACATTTCGGCCAGCACACAGGATCCTGAAATTTTGGCTCTATTATATGACAGTGGCTGAGTGTGCTTTTATGCCTACGTGCTTCAGCGGATTCCACTATGTTAATTCGCTGTTGCTCCCATCACGTTAATATGAACCTGGGTGCTTCATTACGTTGTCACTTACTATCACTGTTGCCATAGATACTGCGTCTCACCATTATGCCAAGTCCATCGAAGGCTTTGTCATACGTGAGCTGGTCTGCCTGTATCCAAACAATACGATAGCATCTAGATCCTACACCTATCCGAGGTCTATACCCACCTTCATATAGTGTGGATCTTCTTATATCCATACGAAAGAATTCGAGTTGTTGTTTGCGGATACCCTAGCTCACAGTAATGTGTATCTTCCGTTCCTTCATCCGAGAGCGTATAAGAACTACATGTAATTTTCTTCACAAGTAAGGAGTCTTCAAGAACTGCGTGTAAGGAGTCTTCAAGAACTGCGGGGTCTTGGATAACTCCATTGACTGTGTTGTATCTTCCAGAACAACGTTACATGAACAACGTATAAGTTGTCTGATGACCAGCGTAAAAGGACTTCATAATCTCTGCGTTTAGGACTTCACGTGGCTGTAGTTCATCACTGCATTTAGGGCTTCACGTGCTGTGTGTATCATTGCTAACGGATTAGGGCATCGTATGGTAGCTAGGGCATCATATGTAAGGCCAATGTATCTTCATTATGTCTCTCCTTCACCAAAACCCAAAGACGTGGAGAGGAGGAGACTACTCATCAAGATGTGTGCCAAATGACATCAAATCCTCATCTATTTATACCAAAATGAGGATGATGAATAGACACATCGTTGGGCTTTAGAGCTACATAAGTGCTGGCGGCTTGATAATAAAGTAAACAAAAATAAATTCATATTCCATAATACTTATCGGAATCGATGATCTTTGGATCAATCCTACACCTCTCGACGAGAGGGATCCAATAAAAATATCAGCTGCCATAAATAAGCTGACCCACATGGAGTTTGGCCCTAGTTGCCAATTTAACAGGACATCCTCTATATATAGAGGACTGCCCTTCCTCTAGGCCAACATTAGGCCAACATTCTGTCTTTAGGCCGACTTGACCATATCTTCATTATTTCCATCATTTTGTTTCTTTTGGAGGATGTTCCGCATGGAGAGGACTTTGACTTTGCTTGGAGGTATTCCTTTGACTCTAATATATAAACATACATGGCATAACATGCCCTTAAGGTATTCATCATTTTCTTTTGACGATTTGACTCACCTATAGCACTTTAACATGTGCTAGACTTATTTCAATGAGCAAGAAACTCATTGACATATACTATAAAAATAATATTTCTTTTCTTGAATAAATACAAATTTCAAAAGTACATTTATGAAGACCAAACCTAGTTACATTTCCTTCAACACTCGGCTCTAGAGAATTCAAATTCCTTGGCTAGGAATTATCTAAGGAAGAAATTCCCTTACCCGTGCTTTTTGTCTTTCTTCTGATGATTTTCTGCCCAGCAAACTGCCTGCAGAAAAATCTACGTCCCACCAGCTCTCCTCACTTTGAGGCTTTAGTGCTGCTCCCTCTGCCCTGGCAAAAATTCAAACTGGAAGTCCTCTTCATCGATTCACTCGGAGAGAAACTACTTCGAAATTTCAGCCCTCTGGCTAAGAACTGCACAAACCCTCTAGGGTTTCGAATTGCTGCCTCTTACAACTTTTCGATTTCACCTTTTTTTTTTGCTCAACGATGGATCTACAAGATCTGCTCTTCTTGCTTCACCTACACCTTTGATACCATGTGAAAATTCGAGAATCCTCACCCAGATCTACTATTGCAACAACTGATTAAACTTCTCCTATCTGTTAATTACTGAACCAAAATATTTACTGTTTCCTACAACAAATATTGAAGCTAATACCACTGCAACCTTCACTTAATTAATTAATTTGCCCAAAAGAAAAATAGAACAATAGAGAAAATTCCACACAAGTGACACAATATTTTTTGGACAAATATCCCTGGACAAAACCCAATGCGGGAAAACTGGTGCCGCAACTCTGAGGTTTTTATATTATTAAGCAGTAGTTTCTGAATACAACTTTGGATGCCCTTCCGGTAATCCAGTTACAAAGAAAATACACTGGCAGAAAAACTTAGTGAGATTACCTCACTCTACCTGGTAATTCTGGCAACTAAACCAACTGTCCCCGGCTATCTTTGTGCTAGCCTTGTGTAGGCCCTGCGCAACCTCAAAAGGGAAACGTATTGCCTTCTGGAGCAGTTTACAATCCTCCCGACTCAAAAATGTCAGCTCCTTTGCAAAACTCAGACTTCTGCTCTGGATGATTGCTCTATCTCTGCGTAAGCCCTTTTGGCTCAGCGTCAAGCTCTACGTGGGCCCCTCTGGCCCAACGTCAACCCTTCTGGTGTCTCTCTGCCTCTCTTTGCTGGTTATCCTGGGTCCTGGAGAAGATACTCCAACCCAACTATCCCTGCCCCTCACTGCAATATCTCACTATCGAAAATCTCCCGGCAGCTCCTCTGCTTTGCTTTAGAAAATCGATTCTCTGAACTCTCTCTGTGTTTTCCAAATGACCCTCAAGCTCCCTTAAATAATCTTCTCATTGACATTCAACGACCCAGATTAAAAGTTAATCAATGGCTAAGATCATTTTAGCTTGATCCTCGTCTTCTTCTAGAAGTTACACTACAGACTTTGACCGATCGGAGGAGACCTGGTATGTATGGAGTCACCAATGAAATATAAGTCAATGGATATGAGTGACCCAACTAAACCCTTTCCGAGAAGAGTTTGAAGGATGGAGCTTGCTTGCTTTCTAAGCAAGGTAATATGTATTCTTGGGAAAGGAAGAGAGGATTAGAGGGTTAGGTTTATGGGATAGAACTTGTGAAGGAGTTCCCCAATCCCTAAAATCATTGTTAGAATTGGTATCCTGGATGGTTCTTGAAAAATGGTCTTTCAAAGGAGTGAGACCACATTGGGGCAAGTGGACCCAGTGTAGGGTATGAGGAAAGAATGTAGCAACCAATGATATTCTTACCCTGGACAGGCTGGGGAAAGGATCAAAGAAATAATTTTCACTTGAAGATGCTCTTTTGACCCTATGAGGGACTAACCTTGGGGATGGCAAGGCAAGTTTTGATCTCGGAGCTACGACTTGGCTTTTTTCCAGCAGCCACTGTCGGAATGGCTTAAAAATTGAAGGAGAGCTTAAGGAAAGGCCAACACAAGAGACTCTAGGAGATAGAATTTTGATGGCTAGCTTGTCGAGAAATTTATGCCCTAGGTACCCCAACTTGGCTAGACTTTCAAGGAGCATAAAGAATATGAGTTTTAGTGACCACCCTTGGTAGATCAACGCCTTAATCTTTGGGAGAATGGGGTCTATGATGAATATGAGTAGAATTTTTTGGTTCCCACTCAAGGAGGCCTCAAGATCACTTCGCTAGCCTTCTAGGTCAAGAAAAAACAACCTTGCAGCTTTTATACTCTGATGTGCAAGAGAATTTGCTTATCAAGGTTAAATTCTTTGATAGAACTTCCCCTAGGAGATTTCACTCATCTTACATGGCCCATACATTGAGAGATGCTATAATAGAGACAAATTCCACAATTTTAAGCAGGAAATATATGCGCAATTAGCCCTTGAACAACAAAAATCCTGGTCCAACGTATATGACAAAAGTAAACAAGAAGAACATTAAAAAGCATGTACTTACATGTAACAGAGTATATCCAACCATTCACAATTAACAATAGAGATGCTCCAAGAGAAGATAGACCAATATCCACACATCAAAATTCATCCATAAAGCTCCAATTCATTTTCTAGAAGAAATACGGAAATCTCAAGAGAGAGAAGTGATCAAAACCAAAGTGATGATGAGCAGATGAGCTCATCTCACTTGTATTGATACACAAGTTAGAAGTTCAAATTAACCTCCTTGGCCTACATAAGCCCCAAAAATAAAATAATGTTCTAATAATTCAACTTTTGGTGACAAGTCCACCAAATTAGCTCATAAATGAAGAGGTAAGCCTCTCAAGACCCCGAATAGGGAGACCAAACATAAGATGGAAACTATTTGCAATCTTGCATAAGATCCAATGCGTCTCCTAGCCTTCCAGCACAACAAGTCATTAGGGAAATAGAGTAAACGAGCTTACCTAATCATGGACCACATGTGGGGACTTCATAATGGCCTTCACATCCATAATGGGCTTCGAGATGTGCCAATGTCTCCTAAACACCAAATGGGGTTAACTAATAATCCTATCAGGTGGTTTTCATCTTCTATAGGGGATAATATAGTCAAGGCACATCCTTCAAAAGATGGTGGCATGTGACAAATTGGTGAATGAAGTTGGGAATGAGAAGGGACAACCCTGGGTCATGCTAGGGTACAAGGGTAGCTAACAAATGGGAAGCCCACACTTGGGTTTATAATGTGTAGGAGGGAGAAATCATGGTACATGAGGTGCCCCGGCCTTGATTTTTCCACCCTTCTTTATATACCTCTTTCCTTTTTATGAATTTCTTTAATTAACTGCTTGGAGCTTAAGGGGGTAGAGCATGATCTATAAGATGTAGTAGTGAATTCCCTCTCTTAAGGTCGGGCGATTCATCGCCCGCTAGGGGTTGGGACAATCATGGGTTCCTATATGATGAAGAAGGTTCATAGAACTTGTAGGAACCAGGGTGATGGCCATGATGATGGGTTAGAGCTCATGTATTGGATTTTGCCCATGTGCTAAATGTATTTGTCTCGACAATCTTTTGGATTTTGTGGTACATTTTCGTGTTGAATGTGGTCATATATGCTTTGAACTTTATTTTCAGCTGTGTCAACCTCCAAGCTTCATTCCAGACCATGACCCAAGGCGTGGGCAAGGGGAAGGGGCAAGCTAACCCTATGTGGACTCAGTGGAGGAATGTGGACTCAAGCGGGAGAAATGATGAATGATGTAATAATGAATGGAAAGAGGGTAATATAAGCGGATAAGGGAGCGGGACCATGCAAACAAAATCAGGGTTTCCTGTGAAATACCATCCTTGGAACCAAATGGTCAGTAAAAGAGATCCCACGAGAGTAGAATCCAAAGTTAATTCCTAAGAGGTGTCTAGGGGACAGAAGCACAAACTTAGTCCATTCCTTCTGCCGAATCCCCCCATTAATCCATGCCCAGAAGTGTCCATGATAAGCAAACTACAATACTCAATTTCCAAATGACAAGGCATACCTTTAGATTTGGGAGGCCCACCTTCAAACATACGATCATGGCAGATGGGCGAGGGACCACAGGGATGGCTCAAGTGGTAGAGAAGATGGCACAATGAGCTAGCTGTCGACTACAAGGGGTTATTGGCTATCGGCTGAGGACCATCTTGGAGAAAAAATTCTTCTAGGGATATTACCCACAAAACGATGTGTGACATCTAGATCTAACTTGGACGTGATCTCTCAAAGAAGTGGGCGACGCTACTTGAACGAGAGGTCACGAGAACTCCAACAATCTCTTGGTTACCGTAGACCTATCACCTGCACATATAATAGATGGGAAAACACGGGGCAACTTGCTTTTGTGACGTCTCATGATCGCACATGCTAATATGTTAGGCCATAAAATCAATAGAAAATCAAATATGCAAATATATGAGAAAAATCATATGATGTTATTTCTAATGTAGAAACCAACATGCAATGCATCCTACTCTACCATGCATATGATACAATGTCAAGTCTCAAGGAAGGATGTGATACGAATTAATTTGACTGGCTCAGGCCAAAGTTTGTTGTTAAGTTTAACAATTAAGTAATAATCATCGCCAACCCTTCCATGAATCTCACATGTAAGGGATCCTTATCTACGAAGACTAAATCCCCAACCTTATATTCTTTCTTAGGCTTCCACTTGGTTGAGAGATTGGTTGCTTGAGGATTCAGATTTATTGGGTAGGGAGGATATGGGAAGGTTTCTCGACCTCACATGTCTCATAATATGGTCCAGGCTTGATCACATGTATTAAATAAGCATGCTCCCTATAAAGGATAAAAGGGGTACCATCAGATTGCTTGATGGTTGCATATGGTAGGTCCATTTGAACATGCCCCTCAAGAGTAGCTCCCCATTTCTGAGATAACAACATCCCCCACACATTATATTATTTATTTGCTCCTCATTATATTATTTATTTGCTTCTTATAATTACACTAATCTATTAATATAATTTATTTTTTATTTACATTAATTATTGTAATAGAATTAATCGTATAGTATTAACCAATTAATTAAATTATTTTATTGTATTATTTATTTTATTTTTATTTCAAAGGTATGCAAGGGTTTTGAGTTAAGGGCGAAGGTCTGATTTTTATAGAGAAGTTAGATCCTATTGCTATTGAGGAACCAACTAGATGCAAGGGCTAGAATTTTTAAAGACCTAAGGAGAATGGATCATCCGATTTCATCTTCTCAAAAACCACTCCACAGAAACCTACAAACTAAAAAAAAATGAAGAAGTTTCCCGACTTAAAAGCCATAGTGAAAAATTGTTGACGCAAATTAAGAAACTTAAGAAGGATAAGAAGTCATTAGAAAACAAGGTACAACAATTTATCGAGAAAGAAGTATCAAATGTAGGAATTCATGTTGATGACAAAACAACAAATACCGATCCAGTGAATATGACAACTCAAGAAGACAAGTCAGTTGAAGAAACGACACATGTAGATGTTGCAGTTCAGACAATGAACATCCCAAGTGAATGTTCCATAACCATCCCAACAACATCTTTGCCAGAAGAAAATATAAAAATTGGCACATGCCCAGTAAGGAGAAATCAAACCAAAAAAGTTCCATATCGGCATCCGAATCATGAGAATAGACGAATCGACCATGCTACATATTTGAACCAGTCAGAACTGAAACAACAAACTAATGTTCCGGATAATAGTGATGTAATCTCAATCCAGTGTTATGCTAACAAGTCGTTACAAAATTCCAGTGGTTAGAGTACTATATAGAAGATTAATCTGGGATGGTCTGATCCCTTCTCGGTGCGACAATTTTGTTTGTCACTAAGAAGATCATATCAACTTGTATCGACGAGGATGATTATTCCAAGACAGAAAGACTTTCGAAGCCGAAAAAGAGATCAAACCTTTTTCGTCGACAAGCTTTGAGGACACAACTTTTTGAGGAAGGAGGCAATGTAACGAATAAAATATATATAAATAAATATAAAATAATGTAAATGATAATAAGCATAAATAATTATTAGTTAAGTAGTAATTAGGTTGAGGAGGCATGTCTAAATGAGACATGACTCTTCACGAAGAGACACTTGTCTAATATATAAGCAAGCCTCTTGTTCTCATTGTAAATCATTCTTATTATTATTCATATTCACATATTTAATATATAATATTTGTATCCTTATGGATATCTTTATATTCCAAGTCTTTTGGAGTAATTAATTTATAGAAGTAACTTTGTTCGCTTCAATGATAGATGATAGACCTTCTTGTCCTTGATGTGATAGAGACTTCTTTGCTTGATGCGTCAACTTATGTAGATGTCCTTCCTTGATGAGTGTTCTCGAGATGCCCTTTCCTTGAAGTGTCAACTTAGCTTTGAAACCATGTTGAAGAATCTAGGGCAATGAGATGTAGAGTGATTTTTCTTTTGACTAGATAACAATTTGTAAAGTCTTTTTACAATTTGTCTTTGTTAGCTTAATATTCTTTTTCTCTTATTAATGCATGTGTGTGTACTTCATCAAACTGCTATCCAAAACATAAAACAAGAACACAAGATATTGGCTCTCTGCCAGGGCAAAACCTCTCTTCTCTTGAGAGGAAAACCCTTTGGTATGTTTTCTCTTATTGAAGGTTCTTTCTTGATCAATGCCAAACCCTAGACCCTTGAATATGTTGATTTGGGGTAGCATCGGATGTGCTCTAGTCACGAAATTTGGTGGAGAGGTTGGGGCACATGAGATCTCCAATACCCAGAAAGGATTTGGGCAGATTCTAAACAGATCAGGAGATATTTAAAATAATTAATATTTTTAATGGAGTCCCTAAGTCTAAACTTAGGGAAAATAAAATATTAATGTGTATTAATATGAATCTGTGCTAGAATGGTCCAAGAGACATGGATCAAGCCAGTTCTAATCTTAGCCGTTGATTAGGGACTTAATATCGACTGTTGAGATGTCAACAGGAAAAGTATAAGAGGAGGCTTGAGGGTCACTTGGAGAGCACACCAGATGATTAGTCATTTTATTCTCTAGAGTGGGGTTTGCTAGGAGAGATAGAATCAGTGATTGGGAGAGCAACTAAGGGGCATTGAGTACACAGAAACAAAGAAGGCAGAGATTATGCTAGGCGAGCAGTGCAGCAACCAAGGAGGGTGATGCAGAGCGAGCAAGGGCTCACGCAGGGCCATGTAGAGGCAACCAAGTGCTGCGCAGAGAACCAGAGGGGCCAGTGCAACTGATGCAGAGGCTCCTAGAGCTAACGTAGGGCCTCCCGGGGCTGACGCTGGCCAAGAATGGCTGACGTAGGGCCAATATGAGACAAAGAGGGGTTGACATAGTCCAGATTGGGCAGACGCTGGGGTTGCAGGAGCATAGTCCAGATTGGGCAGACGCTGGGGTTGCAGGAGCAGTTTTGTGGACAATGCTACTGGAAGGATTTTACGATGTTTCATTTAGGAGATTTTTCTCAAACTGTAAGGTATAGCTGGTAAGGAAATTCTTTGTTGGGTAGGCCAGTTTCGACACCCAGATTGTACTCTGATATTGCTTAATAAGAAAACCCTCAAATAGCTGCACCTGCATTGGGATTTTCCAGGGACATTGGTCCAAAAATAATGGTGTCATGTGGTGTGTTTGTTTTTGTTTCTTTTAGTTGCTGATTTGTAATATGTTGAGCATGCACTGGTGATTATTTTTAGCAATGTGGAAAAAGTCGAAGTCGGGATTAATTCGGCAAGGGTCCAAAAGTTGAAAAACTCGTCAAAGTCGGGAGTTTTTTTAAAAAGTCGGTAAAAAATCGGCGAAATTAAAAAAACACAAAATTATTCATTTTTTAAATTTTTTTTAACATCTAGAGTATCCACAACATCAAATAAATGCATTTCCACATAAACATGTAAACTAAGCTAATATATAATATGTATATGAAGTCTAGTGCTACATTACATATCAAAATAGTGAATCAACTCCTGAATTTTGAGCCCTGTCTGAGTCTCAACTCTTAAGAGTCAAAATATCAACAAAAAATATAATAAATGTATATTATGAGTCATCTAAAAGTCATCAAGTAATCAGTCACTGAGATCCTCTTCCCCTTTTAATTTTTGTTTCCTAATTGTATTAAGAAACAAGTCATGCATTTATTCAGTAGATTGTAATCTGCTTGGGTAATAAGGTGTCAGGTGGTAGGTCCAATGAAAATTAACAGTGAGTATCACAGTAGATGTGAAAATTAACCCTTGGTGACTCCAAGCTGCTTATTTTCTGACAAAACAATAGATGTTAGATTACTAACCTAGCCTTGGCATCTATTATTCAAAAACTCTTGGAGGTAAAATCCACCTCTGATACATAACCTTTCCCCACATTTACGAGGAGTTCACCACTAAAGAAGATTCCCTTTCAAAACATGCTCTCATTGCAGGAAGGATCTTTGCTGTCACAAGATTTCACAAGTACTTTGTTCCTGTCTGAAAAATGGGTTCTTTTTTGAGGCACTGGTTTTGTTTTTTTTGGACAAGTTTCATGACCTCCTCTTTGTTGTTTCTTCTGCAAGCATTCAACAACTATAACGATGTTTTTGAGGGTGTGGGGTTCTTTCTACGGAATACTGTTATATCCCTGTCCCTTTGGTACTTTTGTAATCTTTTGATGGGGTAGTGGTTGTTAGAGTCTGGATCACTGAAAGCCTGGAGGCTTAGCCAATGTATACTTTGCTTTCTAACTAGAAATAAGAAGTATAAAGATTTGTTTTTCCTTGGAAAACAAAAACATATCTTAACCTCAAAACTAACAGGTTACAAATGAGACTACTATGCTTGCAAGAAGTATGACAAACAATACAATGCAATAACTTGAAAATGCATGGATGGAAGCTTCAATTTACAGTTTTTTCACCTTTGCTGCCTCTTTATCCGCGGCCTCGGAAGGGAGGCAGACTTTTTGGGTCGACTCCCGATTAAATCGGGAGTATAAGGAAAAAATTGCGATTTTTTCCTTTGTGAAAAAGTCGCCAAAAAGTCGGGGGATTAAATCGTTTAGTTCAAAAAATCACGTTTTTAGGATTAAATCGGGATTTTTTGCAGACTTTTTCCACACTG
>APFE030619042.1:0-5000 GCA_000404065.3 Pinus taeda
TTTCTTTTGACACTGCAGACACACCGACACTGTACTCGGAAAAACCTGTAGGCTAAGAATCAAAATGTATATATATTAAACATCCTAGCAGTTACAAGTTGACTGTTATTAGCAAAAAAAAAAAATTCCCATTACAAGGCGGGAAGGATGTCCTATTCTCAGCTACTGTGCATCACCAAACAAGAGGGTGATGGACACCAAAATTTCCTAAAATGTCAAGTTAATGTCCTCGATATAATCACATCATTTCAACCATGCAATATAATTAAATCATGGCTGCGCACCGGGATCTGAGTTTTCTTCACACCGAGAGAGTCACAAGCCTTGTGAACTTCGCCGAACTGTTCCCTTTCTGTACAAGTCGCAGAAGATCAAGTGAATTACAATGGTTGCGTTTTAGACAGAAGTGTTGACTTGCTGCTACTAAGAGCGCTTCAGTGTTGAAGCTACAGAACGAGCCCAGAGCTTGAGATGTTCTTTCATATCCACATCTGCTGTATTTGGGGTTGGCAGTTCCCAGCTTTCCAAAAGCGATTCTTGAAACCCTAAATTCTTGGTGCAATTTTCATTGTCGAATAATCGCTTCAATCCAGGAAGAAGACTCAGTAGTCGCGGCAAGCTCCATAAAACCTTTTAGCTCTTGTAATTCTAGATCGACTCTACTTTTGGGGCCTCCTTTTCTCTCCTGCGTCAGCCGCTTGTGACTCGAAACAGTCTCTAACTTTGCGAGAGAATTTGGTTGAGGCATGTGGAGGCACAGGTGTTCAGCTGAGGACTTTCCTTGTCTTCTCTCAAGAAGTGAAGCAGAGCCACCTGTAGTCCATGCAAGTAGGCTCAACAAAAGCGGGGCTGGCTGTGCTGGACTAGCGTGTTACATAAATTAATCAAAAACTTTATCCTATCTATGTTTTGATTTCTTTTTAAAATACATATTACGAGGTTATCTAAGTTTTCGGTATTGTTTATAACTTATCCATCATATTTCTGAATCTACGATCAAATTAAATTCAGCTCAAATAAACCTTGCAGATATCTCTTTTAATTTGTTACAGAAAATACACTAGAAAATAAATTGCTAGACTCACATCGTCGGTAAATAAAAATTAGTAATATCCCTTGCAGCAAATAGTGGGCGATTGTCTTCATTTGGCGCAGATAACATGGCAGTCATCAAACCTCCAGTGCTCGTTCCTGTGATAACGTCGAAATAATCAACTATAAGAACTTCATGAATTATGCCACGTCATTATTTTCCCATGAGAATTTCAAAACTCCGGTTTTTAACACGCTGGCAACCACGTCATTATTTAAGTAATATTCGTTCTGAGGGAACATGAAAACCTTTAGAATGAGTTTCCCAACTCTTAAAAGCTGTTCCAGCGTTACAATTTTTTTTTCATGTAAATAATGCATTGAATACATTGGTGTTAATATTTGTGAAATCTGGAAATTACAATTCATTTTGTGATCAATATATGAGTGCAGAAATTCTAGAGCTAACTGGAGGATTAATAACGATTAAATCACAAGAAACAAAAGAAATGCGGAAAGGAAAATGCTGAAGGATATATTGAAGAATAAGAAGCTGTTCTCAAACCACGGAATACAGGGGAGGCTGCTGGTGGCTGGACCAGCTAGGCAGGGACTAGCTGCCATGCAGCCTCCCTTGTTTAAATATATTTTGAAATTGTTCCTTTAAAATGAAACACGCGAATAAATAATCCCCTAACATTATGATATTTGGATGTAGAAAATAAATCGATCAGTAAAAAAAAGACTTTAACCTTCATTTAGTCAAATGTGATTTATAGATGTTGTAGAATCCTTACAAATATATTCTTAGTTATTATGGTTGCATTTGCATTATCCAACAATGTAAGAAATCTTAATCTATTACTTAACCCTAAAATATGAAGTATGTACCCTAAAATATGAAGTATGTCTTTTAGTGAGTAAATTTCATTTCCCAATTAAGAAAAATGAATCTTTGCATTTTCAAAGTTATTTATTTGTAGGTTTCAACTTTATTTTGATTGGTGATTTATCATATTTGGGAACAGTAGAAAGAGAGGCTGATAAGGCTAATAAAAATTATTTATACTATTTTACATTTTTTAGAATTTATATTTGAATGAATGATTTCTTGACTTTGTTTTGCACCTAAGACTTAGAAATATGGAAGTAAAGGTGAAAGTTAAAATACGGTGAATAATTCATGATGGGATTAATGGTAATATTAGATGAGGTAAAAATAGGGATTTAATCTTTATGAAATCAATGTTTCATTGTGAATATACCTACATTCTTTAGGGAAGTCAACCCTCCTAAATATATGGACATTAAAGGATTTACATAAGAGATGATGCATTTGTATATTTAATTTCCCATTTTTGTGGACATTGTTTGCCCATTTTTAGAAGTTCTTCGTTAGGAATACAAATGTTAATAACATTTAATGATATGTATTAATTAATGAAGTTAATCTTTTAATTGTTGTGTTTTGAATTCATATGTGATTTATAAAATTAAAATCATAATAAAGTATGACATGTGCATATCTATGGCTTGTGACATTTAGAAATTGTCGCTTAGTCATTAACCCCATTTATATTTATATTTTAGGGAGTTGAATGAGTCAGGACAAAACAATCAAAGGCTTGTATGGGCGAGGGTCCACAAATATAGCCTGATTTTTGAGGAGTGTTAAAATGTATGAGAGGTTGAATAAGACCGTTGAAAATAGGAAAATTGATGCGAGGTACAACTTTTAAGGAGGGTCAAATCAATCACCAACATCTGGCTCCAACTAGGGATGGTGTCTCCCTAGGAGGCACCAAGAATAAGAAACCAACTTTCCTCCATTGGACATGGAGTCGATTAATGAGGAACAAGGATACTGAAAGACTAAAACATAAATCAATAGAAGGAAAGTCTTCACATCTTAAAGTTCTAATTGATCAATAGTGAGAATGAAGCAAAGATAACTCACATGAGGCCATAATATGTAAAAATGAACAAGTTCAAATGATTATTCACATACATATAAGACATTTGTTTTTATACTCAGTGCACCAAAGTAATTTTGAGAATTATTTAGGGCATATGGTCATAAATTAGTATGTCTCGTTCTTCACAAGAGCATTCAACACTGTATACAAGTCATACATGTTTACAAGTAATGATAAGGAAATTTCATAAATCATATAACTAATTAAGATTCATAAGAATGACTTCCATTTCTGAGTAAGATTTTATTAAAACTAGGGAGAATATTTGTTAGGGATTTGGTTCCCTTTTTGTTGCATGAATTGATTTTCTAGAATTGCACGTCACTCTGCTTCTAGTGAGCATCCATAGCCTCGACAAAGTCATTCACTATCCTAAGGTAAATAAATTTTTGGATTGTTTTTTGTTCTTCGTCTTAGAGGTCTTCTTTCAATTTATTTAGAAAATATAACATTCACAAGATGAGAGGATTATGCATTGGACTTAGTACAATACCACTAACCTTGCTACATTGCTAATGAACATCCATAGCCCCGATGGAGTTGTCAGCATACCCCATTAGAAGTTACCTCAATACAAGGGGTGGGGGGATTACATACTAGATTTTAATCTAGCACCACTGCTCTTGTTCTGTTGTTAGTGAGAATCCATAGCCCTGACATAGATACCAACATGCCCCACCCAAGGAAACATATGTCCCTATTCCTAGGGTAGTATGGTGATAAGGGAAGGTCTCATGCATGGTTGTGACATGATTAGCTAGTTCCACCAAAGTTTCAATTATATATATGAAAACCAAATCTTATGGTTCTAGGTCTAGCACTTATGACTTAATGCAATATCTGATGGTACTCATGTGTAAGTAGTATGAGAATAAATATGTGGTGAGGAATGTTCAATATTAAGTTGACATTATTAAAGAAACTGAGATCTAAGCCGTTGAAAGATAGTTACCCCTCAAACATGATTTACAAACCAAGTCTTTAAATCAGTATTAATTTTTTTTTAATATGTTTCATACTAAGGACTCATAGATGTGTATTCTATTCTAGCTATGATCATCTAAGTTTTCTTTAAGACATAAATGATTTCATCTCTATTCATTTTGAGCCCAAGAAGCATAAGTAAACAAAAGTTTATTTATGTACATGGTTTATATGCGGTGTGTATCAATGATAATATTTATTAAAGAAGTCGAAAATCCATTATAACCAAATGTAAATCATGTCAATGTAAAACTTGTTGAATTTAGGCTTCATTTTGATCAATAATAATAACATATTTAACTGTTGAAATAAACAAGGGAGAAATTATTTTACCAAACCTTCGAGGAATATGCTAATGTTTGATTGAAAGCAGGAAGAAACCCTTTCAAAATACTAACACATCCATGTTTCAATAAAATCGTGTAACCCTATATGAAATCTTGAAATATCAACAACTTGCTTGTGAAAAGGATGTTCACGTGTCTTTACCTCATTGTTATCCTGTATTTCCAATGAATTAGTCATGCCGAAGTTTGAAATAAAAATAAAAATGATGACATTCAATATATTAAAAACCATAAGGTTTAAAGTATAATCCTTCTGTAGCACAATATGTTAATCATAAACAGGTTGATCATTATGTAATGATGTTAAATCAGTTAAATCATTATGCTTAATATATTCATCTTTATCTAAAGAATCGAAATAACATAATGATGACAGATTTACACTCATAAATTGGTTGTATTTTAATACAAGATGGTGAGGGGAAGCCAATTCTTGATCTTCATACTCGTTATATATGGGTGGTTTTAAAAAATCAACATGAATCTCATATACAATGAAATCAGAATTACTGAAAATATTAGTATATACCATTTTGTTGGAAGAAAAAATATCTTCTACTATTGATGATTTATTGGCATAGTCATAAATACGTAATGCTGATAGGTTATGAGTACAATTTTTTCTTCAATATTGCTTGATTTACCATCTTCATAAACACTA
>APFE030619042.1:7500-11013 GCA_000404065.3 Pinus taeda
TAACTCTATCACTAGATCTAGTACTTTAAAGTTTGATGTTGTTGTTGGTGCTATCCTTAGCGAGGAAATGTGATGGAAATGCTCGTGTGAGACATTAGGTAATGCTTTAACTACAAAAACTAGGGGAAGAAAAATGGAAAGAGGAAGGAGCCCAAGAAATCACAGTAAGTCAAGAAAAGGCAGATCCAAATCTAGATCAAGGATAGTGTGCTGGAAATGTGGGAAGAAAGGACACCTAAAGAAAGACTACAAATCTTGAAAAGGAAAAGAAGGAGATGGACAACAAGAGAACATTCATGAAGCGAATGCGACAGGTGATGTGTTGCATGATGCTTTGATTCTTTCATTAGAGAATATTATTAATGCTTGGGTGGTAGATTCATGGGCCTCATTCCATGCCACACTTGATAGGAAACATTTTCATGACTATTTTCAGGGAGACTTTGGACACGTTCATTTGGATGAGGATAAACCAGTTGGAATGGGTAAGGTTTTTATAAAGAAACATAATGGAAAAAAAATGGCTATTGAAGGAGGTAAGGCATGTTCCAGATTTGAAGAAAAATATAATTCAACAAGACAATTAGGTGGTGAAGGCTATGTAACTACATTCAGAGAAAAAACCTAGATGGTCACTAAAGGAGCCCTGGTAATAACAAAAGGAGAAAAGGTTTGTAGGTTTTAACCCTGTACAGAAATTACTTGCATACGAATTCTAAAACAGAAGAAATAAACAATGTAAGAGCATAACACATAAAACACATATACACAGAGATTTCCCCCTGGATCCCAAAACCAGGACTACCAGCTTGATTTTTCATTATGTTCCTTTCAATTTTATAATACATATTTATACATGTCAAAGCATCCAATACCATGGAACGAAAACCATCGCATCCAAAAAAATGTGCGAAAATCATGCACAAAACCATAGGTGGGTTTTCCCAACCTAACATAGGTTCCAAACCCCCTGTGACACCCATCCCCCCCAACGCAATCGCTGCAACGAAGGGGTGGATCCGCCGCCCCTCTAACCCCTCAGTTAACTACGTGGGATAGTCGTGGAAAGAATATAACACAACCCAACATTCTCCCACTTGTTGTTTTCTTTTCCAGAGGGGGCCACAAGAGAGCTTAGTCATTTATCCAGCCCTGCAATGCCCATTTTTTCTCTACACCAAGAGAACTTCTCAGAGCTCACAGATTTTGTCAATGCATCTGCAGTATTCTTTAAAGTGTCCACCTTTTACCAACAACACCTTTTTGTATTTTATCATATCCCTCACAAAGTGATACTGAACATCATTTTGCTTTGTCTTTGAATGATATGCAGGGTTCTTTGCCAATAAAATTGCACTTTGGCTATCACAATCTATCGTTATAGCCCCCTATACCAACCCCATACTGAACGCAATCTCTACAACCAAACGTTTCCTTGCTTGCCATGAGTGGCTGCCATGTATTCTGCCTCTATAGTTGATAATGCCACTACAGATTGTTTCTTACTCATCCAACTCATTGCACCTACAATAGGTTAACACATACCCACGTTGTAGATCTTCTCTGTATCCAAATCTCCAGACCCAGTCTGCATCAACAAAGCCACGAATATCCAACACTCTGTCCAATCCTGGTCTTCCTTGGTAGCACAAACCATAATCACTAGTGCCATGCAAATACCTGAAAACCCGCTTCACTGCTGTCCAATGGTCCTTTCTTGGTTTTGACATAAACCTACTCAATACTCCCACTGCATGTGCAATGTTTTGTCTAGTACAGACCATTGCATACATCAGGCTATCGACTGCACTTACATATGGAACATGGGACATGTCCTCTTCCTCTTTTTGTGTCTTGGGACACTGTTCAACAGATAACTTTACACCCACAGGAATAGGAAACTTCATTGGTTTAGTATCTTGCATATTAAATCTCTGCAATATTGTCTCACCATACTTCCTCTGGTTTAACTAGAGCTTCCTCTTTGCCCGACCTCTTTTAATTTCCATGCCAAAAATATAGTTTGTAGCACCAAGATATTTCATGTCGAATTTGGAGGATTATTGGGTCTTCAAATCCTGGATAATTTCTTTGTCATTTCCAACGAGCAACATATCATCCACATGAAAGACCAAATAAATAACACGATCACCAATTAATTTAAAATACACACAGTGATCTGCTTTGCTTTTGGTGAAGCCAAGTCCCCGTATAAATGTATCAAATTTCTCATACCACATCCTTGGTGACTGTTTTAACCCATATAGAGACTTCTTTAACTTGCATACTAGTTCTCACCCTTCACCGCAAAGCCTTCAGGTTGTTTCATGTAGATTTCCTCTTACAGATCCCTGTGAAGTGATGTTGTCTTCACATCCATCTATTCCACCTCAAAATCAAAATCAACAGCAACAGATAAAGGTAATATAATAGAAGTTACCTTGGCAACAGGAGAAAAAATATCACCAAAATCAATTTCGGCACCTGGGAATAACCTTTTGCTACCGATCGAGCTTTGTATTTCTCCACCTTTCCTTCTGCATTTGTCTTCTTCTTGAATGCTCGTTAGCTACCAATGGGTTTCCTTCCATCGGGCAACTCCACAAGATACCAAGCCTCATTTTTGTGCAAAGATTCCATTTTATCAACCATGGCCTCTTTCTAGAGTTTTCCATCCTCTGAATCTACTACTTCCTTCACAGTTCCGGGATCATCATCAGTAATAGACAAAGCAAAATTTGGACAGAAAGTAGATGGACTATACCTTTCTGGTTACCTTCTTTCTCAAACTGATCTTCTCAAACCTGGAGTTTCTGGCTCTTCATCTTCTGATTCCTCCTCTACTGTAGAGTCTGATTCCTCCTTTAGCTCAAACTCTATCTTCTTAGGTTCCTTTTGTTGGACTTCATGTTTAATAACATCTTTTACCTCTCTGAAAACCACATCTCGGCTGTACACAACCTTCCTTGCTATTGGGTTCCAAAGCTCATAACCCTTTAAACCATCCTTATACCCAATAAAGATGCACTTTTCAGATTTACTATCCAACTTGGTTCGTTTCTCCTTTGGAACATGTATATATGCATCACATCCAAATACCCTCAGATGTGAAAGAGAGGGTTTCTTAACAGTCCATAACTCTTGTCGAGTCTTATCCTCCAACACTGATGAAGGTGATCTATTGACCAGGTAACATGCTGCCTCCATCGCCTCTGCCCAGAATTCCTATCCTAACCCGACACCACTGAGCATGCTTCTTGCCCTTTCCATCAACGTCTTGTTCATTCTTTCTGCAACTCCATTTTGCTAAGGTGTATATGGAGTAGCCTTCTGCTGTGCTATTTCTTACAAAATTCTTCAAATTCCTTATTGCAAAATTCTCCACCAATATCTGTCCTCAACACTTTTATTTTCTTCTCTGTCTGGTTTTCCACGAGAGCCTTGAATTCTTTAAACCTGTCAAAGACTTTAGATTTCTTCTTAAGGAAATATATCTATGTATTCCTTGAGAAG